>CM062570.1:51896269-52168769 GCA_031468815.1 Morus bassanus | reverse complement strand
CTTCTTTTCCTTCACAGAAAATATGAAAAAAAGAAAAAAGTAATCCAGTCTTTCCCAAAGAAAAGTGCTGTCAAGTAATTTACAGTGAAACTAAGCCACATTCATTAACTTTCTAAGGGCTGCTGTGCAGACTTAGACAAAAACTAATAAAAATACAGAACTTAAAAAGCATAATTTAACAGTGAAATAGAACTCTTTAGAAAAGCTGAAAATGAAATGAGAACTGCTCCATAAGCAATATCAAAATATTGCATGATGATGGATAAAGATGACATTTACAAGGCTTGGTAATGCAAAATGGTGAAGTTTACAGGAAATTAATCTAATATGGTAGACATATCATTTCTCACAGAGGCTGGATCATAATTCAACTGTCTTCACCTGACAAGGTCAAAATTTACCACAGTGTACACTAGACAACTCTAAGTTGAAGAGGTTTCATCACATCTTAAATCAGTTTCTGCATAATTTCAGACATAAAAATCTCATTCTGTGGCAACCAGAGGATCCATCCCTGCTATGTTAAAAGGAAACTCTCCAAAACTTTTGATTAAAATATAATGAAGAGAAAAAAAACACCTTATCTACTTAAAAAGCCTGTTCATAATTAATTTAAATTATCAGCAAGCAAGAGAACATACAGTTTCCTAGGAAAGATAACACATAACCAAAACTGTCTGTTTCTTTCAGCATATCAGTTTTGTTGCAGGTTCAAGTTTCATTCTGATTAGGATGAAAACAATATGATCAATTTAATAAATATAGAGGTGCTCCTTAGGGTATAGATTTCAAAATCAGCATCTGCTGCATATATTAAACCATAACTACAAATTAAGTTTCCGTCTAGTCTTATGGATTCTTCTGAAAGCATGGTGCAAAAAAAACTCAGATTGAAAACTAATTTTGTATTGTATTCAAGTAGAAAACATCGTTATTCTTGGAAAGGGCCCAATCATAATACCACTGAAGAGGCTTTTCTGATCAACATTGATGACCTCCAAAGTCTTAAGGCATAGCTGTAACTTTTAGCATTGACCTACTCAGTAACCTACACATACATATTTAATGGGACTAAGTATTGAAGGACTAAATAGTCATAGAAAATATTATTATGTATGACAGGTTAATTTATTATGATTTCACAGAAAATTACTGGCATTCCAGAAACTGGACCAACTGCTTTCAGTTTTAGGGGGGTTCTTCATTTTTTATAGACACATTACTATTGACTACTCCAAAGTATGCTTCTCCCACCAGCAGGTTCACAAAATTAAACATGGAGTTGATTCATGACCTGATGCGGCAGTAAGATTTCTTTGGTACTTAGACAGTATGACAGGCAGCTAGCAAAACACTATGTAGTCCAGTTGTCAAACTCCTAAAGGATCCAGAAATTCCAACTGTCACACACAATTCATAAGGAACCAAAGTACAGCTGCCTTCTGTGTACTTTTAATTAGTTCTTTGGACATTATGCATTTTTACCAATTACTATTTTTCTGCCATGTAGCTATTGAGCATTTTAATCAGCAGACATACTTTTCCTAGGTACTACACACCTACAAGTACTGAACTTTATCATCACATAGCATAGCCTATGTGCAATGTATCTGGGAAAATCAGTATGCACACATTTCCAAACTGATTCATGCAGAATTTCATTAGTCCTTTTGTGGACTACACACATATGTTTGCTCTTCATTCTTCTATCTAGGGCTGCTGTCAAATCTATTTCTTCAGTTCCACACCTGTAAGTAGACTTCAGGCCTGCATATCACTGCTCTAACATATGTAACATATACACCATATAGTAAAATTACATCTCCACACACAGTATATAGCACCAGTTTAATGAAAAAATTAAATCCTTTACTGAAGCAAACATCATACAAGACCAAAACGTGTGGTATTTGTAAGAAAGTTGTAGCTTTTTCATAGCTTTTTAAAACAATCCAGTAAAACTTAACAGAAAACTGCATAGTAATACATAGCATTGAATTCAGAAATAGTCATATGATTTTCCATTATCTGGGGTTATTATAGAGTAATTATGAAATGTGCATAATCATATTAAATATGCATAACACTGTACAGCTTCATCCTCATTAAATACTATAGGATTTCTCCATTAAGGAGGTAGTAAGTTGACTTCTTACAAACCTGGATAGGTAGCTCCAATTAATTTAAATTGAATTAATGGATTTCAGGGTCTGGAGAAATCATCACAGCAATCAGTTCTAACTTGCAGCATAAGAAATGCCATGTTATTTAATAAAGTAGGTCCTTCATCAAGCTCATTACTTCTGAACTAGTTTGGACCCAGCTTGCCAACTGCTTATGTTCCCTTGTCTGAATTTCATTCTCAGTGATTTCTGCTGTGTGAAAAGCAACAACCTAACCTGCCTTGAACTCCGTGTTATTTTTCCCAATTTTGCTTTGCCATTTTTCTTAGGGGAAACATGGAGCCTGAACAGAAAGGCAAAGTTCCTCTACCTATTTTAAGAAAAAAGACCCATGACTGATTTCATGTCTGGAACTTCAGCAAAGCCTGCAGGCTGCCATGGAGCAGTGATAATTACACAGTCAAGGTGAAGCAAGTGCTGCAGACACTCCATGAAAATCACCAAATCCTTTGAAGCATTCACTGAAGCAGGATGAAATATCATATCAGGGTTTGTGATGATGAGCCGTCCAACATGTTCCTGGTCACACCAGCAGTACACTGCAGTGGCTTCTTTACTGATTTTTTGAATTCAGAAAGGTACACTGCTGGAGTCATGTGCCATGCTTACCTAAATTTCTAGAGAATAAACATTAAAACAAGATAAATTTTGATAGTGGGACACTGGTTTCCATGCTCTAGAATTATGACCATACTCTAGAAGGCTTCAGGGCCAGAAACTTGAATTGCCTAATAGGTTAAAATTTCAGTGTGCAAGCATATTTAGCCTCACAAAGTTATTATTCTAGGTAATATGCAGGAAAACATAGAGGCATCAAGCTAATAAAAGCATAGCAAGTAACAGATGTGTACACACCCTTACTCAAATCCTGTCAGCTGTCTTTTCTGCTGGGAACATAAAGAAAAGAAAGGGGTAGTCATTTTCAGCTCTGCAAGGAGTAACAAATCAGCAAATGCTCATCTTAAAGACAGGAAGAACATTTTTCCTATGCTTTTCATCTCACAGGATGGAAAAGAGTAATAATGCTAAGGGATATGGACTGGTTGACTCCCAGCTCTATGTTTAGTAGATAGGAAGTAGGCCGACATGGAAGAGAGTTTCCCATTGTTGTTGTTGCTGTATCATATTACAGATGTTTGTAAAGCAACAGGGAAAATGCTACTAGCAAGAAAGTGGAATGAAATTAAAAACATATTCACTACCTTAAGCAGCAAGAGAGTGAGAAAATTACAAGTAACCCATCAAGCTACAGCTGAAGGAGGCCTTCAAAAAATGCAATACAAGCTTGAGCTTAAAAAGGAGTTTTCTTTTAAAAGTTAACTTGTCTTTTTCTTGATATTATGACAGAATATTTCAACATATTTTTTACGTGTAAATAAATATGTCTCAAAATAAGTCACAGCTTTTCATTTTTTAATATTCCAAGATAAACATGGCATGCTTCTTATATTGAAATCATCTATCACAGCCTATTGTCTCTCTGTGTAACAGAGGATGACCTCGGTATATTGTCATTACACAGCTTATTAGATATCATGCTTTTTACTACAAGAACAACCTTCATTTCCTCAAATGTAACAATGTGGCTACCATAATACCAACAGCATTTTTTACTACCTTACTCAATTAACTTTAGTTTTCCTAATACTCTGTGAACATAGCCTGCATATTCCTTGCAGAGCCTGCAAGGAAAAAGTAAACCTTGGCAAAAGCCATTCTTTGGACTGCTTTTTAGGAGTAGCCCATAGCAGAGCAGGTTAGGTTAATTCATTGTCATTTTAGCTTTTGAAGCTCAAGACTGAAGCATGACAATGAAATACAATGAGGGGATATGCTGTCTGAATGTTGAGAGATAGTGCCTTTACCTACCCTAGAACCATGACTGCAGTTAGAGTACATGACTTTGATTGCCTTATTGATGTTCCAAAATTGATTTATATTGTTAAAAAGTAGATTTTAAAAGGCATTTTATGGAAGAATTAAGTCAGTGATTTATGTCATCCTATTATGCTTCAAAAGCAGTTCATAAACTCCTGCTGTTTTAAACAGAGGTTTGGTATGGATTTGCTACAAAACTGTATGACATTACAAAGTAACATCAATCTTGATGCTTTCTCTTTCTTTCCTTATTTTGAGGAGGAGGTGTAGAGGTTAGGAGCAGAGAAGTTGCAAGCAAAGGTGTAATTGTTTCTGCTTTTGAAATTCCTTATCAATTATATGCCCTACTGTACTTGGAGTTGTGACAACACAGTTTTTTGTTTAGCTCATTTGAGTCTTACTGCCTGATCATCAGTGTCTTAAGTTTCTTTGGATAAAATGTTTTTCAACTGCAAAAATTTCCTTTTAGGAAATTTTCAACATTGAGCTGAATAGCAGGCAAAAATCAAAGAGTTTCCAAATGGTAATAGTAAAAACAAAAAAAAAAAGGAAGGGGCTATTTTCTTATGTTTTCAAGAACATGCTTCAATGCCAAATGCAAAGTCATACAGCTAGGAAAAAGAGTATTGGATTTGGGAGTCTAAACTAGAAAGGGGGCTCTTGCATTCTGATCTCTGTTCCCAGGACTGTTTCTATACTTCATCCAGTGTAATTTAAATGTGCATTTCACTAAACAAAAAATAAATTTAAAAATCGAGCGTAAGAACCACATTTCAGAATTAAAATCTAATTCTATTTAGAATTAGAAGCATTGCAATTCATTTTTGACAATACATTTGGTATTATATGTCTGATATTCAAAGATAACCAGAACCAGCTGATCAGATTACCTGATTTTATGACATCAGCCCTTCAGCTCTTTCTTTCACCTCAGTCTAATTTTTGCATTTCTTGTCTATCCTAGCATACAGTTGTAACCACTACCTGTGAGTAAAAGAAGCAGTGGATTAGTAAAATGACTAAAAAATGCATGGCTAACACTTTGCAAATTTTCCTAGAGACAAATATTGGGTAAACAGTCAGACTGTTCTCTTTGGGATTCATTTCTGGTTTATATAATTGCAATTAGTTATTTGTGTAATCCATCAACAAGTTACACATGTTTATGCAACTTTACAGCAATATGCTTATAACTGCATAAATCCACAGCTGGAATAAGTTTCTTTAACATAACAATTTGAAAGAATCAGAAAATGCAGAGAATAAAAGCAGTGAAGTATTTGATTCGTAATACTGAAATATAACTGTATAATTATTTTAAATTAAATTCACACAGAAGCAGGGACTTGGCACAAGTTCCTGTTTAAAATCCCTTTTGTTCCTTCATTTAAAGGTGACTGGGCAAAGGTCAGCGGTGAAGCTTAGCACATGGGTGGATTTCACCAAGAGCACTGACCAGTGACCTCAACAGCTGCTTGGAAGGAGTCTAGCTAATCTGCACAACTAAAACATCCATTTTCAGTAGTGAAGTTGGTATGGACAGTAGCAATTTGATTCTAACATGTCTCTAGCAACTATTGTAGTTGTCATATATTGATTCTGTGAGTTGCATTTTTATATTACCCTGTGCTAATATTTACTGTCACATTCATAGCACAGCAAAATGGAAGCAAGATGTCACAAAGAGATTTTGGAAGGCTCATGTTTCTTAAATAAATCACAATGTCTCAAATTAATAGCATTCATCTGTCTGTTGAAAAAATTGTTTGTCTTAACCTCTTTCTAAAAGTCTGCCTGTCATTTGATATATTTGCTGCAAATTGGAATTGCATTGCAGAAAATGAATGGGTTCAGTCAAATTAAATAAAATTATATGCCAGCTAGCTTTCATATATTCTAAATATGGCAAACCTATTACCTACATACTAATTGTATTTATGAAAAGCCTGCCACTGCTTCACATGTAAAAAAGCAGCATTAAGGGAGGAGATTAAGGTATACCATGCAGGCAGTATGTGAGTAAAAATATTCTCAGAGATCCAGAGGTTGCCTATCATGAGAAAGGCTTGCTGGTGTAGCCTGCTCTCTATTACCCGTTCTGTAAATAAAGTCAGCCACAGATACATGCAATGTGGCTCCACACAAGTCCCTCTCAGGGCTGGTGATACTTGTGAGGCTGGATGAGCCTGATGCTACTTACACAAGCAGCTCAAATGGCAAATTTTCCCATGAAAATTTCAGGAGGCAGAGACTTCCCAGTGTAGGAAGTAGAGAGAAGCGGTTGCAGAGCAACCTTCTGCCTTTCAAAGGAGTAATAAAAGATATTGGAGCTGTCATGGATGTAGAGGTACTTCATGGTTGTTCCCTTTCCCCTCTATTCATCCTTTTGGAAAACCTATACAACAGTGGAATTGATTCTGAAGCTAGAAAATACCATTAAATCACATAACATGACCTTTTCTGGCAATGCAGACAAAGATATGCATCCATCTGTACTGAAGCCAACAGTTTGGATGTAGCTAAAAGGTATTTTCCAGTTCTTATTTAGAAAAGATATAGAATTAATCATTTCTCTTGGTAGTTTGTTAAAATGCTTCATTACCTTTCCCATGGGATATTAGTGCCTATTTCTAAATTGGCTGTAAGTTGCAGCCAATGTTCTTTTTATGTCTTTCTTTGCTGAATCATTCTTTAATGTTATTTTTCAGAGACATAGAAAGTTTCAGAAAGCAAACCTGTGCTCTTATTTGATCAGTTTTCTAAGTCACTTTACTTTTTTGGCATGATACACTCAAGGTTGTAGTCAGTTAAGGAGCCTGTTCCCCTATTTTTCTTTACAAAACTATCTTTGTTCAGTCTCTGTTCAGCTTGTTCTATGCAAAATATATCAGCAAAGTACTTTTGAAATAGATGTCATGGATTTTAAAATTACTCCATAATTTAAGACAAAAATATTTATAACTAATACCTCTTTTATTTTAACATAAATATAAGACTTGCCCCTGATAAAAAAAGCCAATGGAAGACAGCAAAATTCTCTGGGTTTTTCTCAGCTGCAGATCTGTTCCTCAGACAAATTTCAGAACTAGAGTAACACAAACACTTACTTGGCTTATGGATTAATAAAGCAGCAACTTCACTGGGCTGCTACCACGTTCCCTCAGTCTGCAAAAGCCTGTGCTCCACTGCCATGCTGTATTCTAGAATGGACCGTCTTTGGGGAGTGGAGAACAGATCCCAGTGTTTTCCAAATACATCCAACAATTTCAGGACAGTGAAACCACAGTCACTACTTTTACTCAAAATATGGATACTTATATCCATTGGTAAGTTATAACACCATTTTCTCCTGAGAGAGTATCAATACTATTTGACATGAGCAAATACTGCGAAAATATGCTTATATGCATTCATTTGAATAAAAACTATGAATTCAGTTTTACACTCTTGAGAACCTTTCCCATTTTAAAAAATATCTAAATAAGTTCTTTTATTTCTCTTGCCAGAAAAAAAAAATAGCCTTGCAATTACTGTGTGCCTAGTTCACAATTCTCCATGTGGCTAGCAGGAAATCCCATTTAACCTGTTAGGAATAGAAGGGGAAGGAATATAATACAGTAGCATTCACTGCAATTGTGCTACAAAGACACAGGACTTCAAAACAAAATCAAAACAAATAGTTCATGAATAAGACATAGCCTGATATGTTTGTATATAAGTGTTCAGTGAATAAGTTCCAAAACAAACATATTTATACAATCAGAATATTTTTGGTGAATAATGTATGAGGAGAGACATGGTAAAATTTGCAAACATTATGCACTGCAAATAGCCGATGTTCCACATAGAATAAGAAACAGAACAAGGTAGAATAAGACAGGAAATATGAAATTATTATTAGCTGCTAACCAGTAAAATGGCAACTAATCACGGTAATCCCAGGAAAGCACTGGGAAGATTCCCTCAGGAGATGTTAGATTAAATGTGATGCATTCTTACCCAGCAAACCATCTACAAAAAAATATCTGGGGAGAAGAAATTAGAGAAACTTATGGCAGCTGCAGAGGCTGCTAATAAGTGAGTGAAAATATCATCGGCTTTGACTGGCTTTTCTCCACCAACTACTGGTGGGCTTTGTACTTCAGTTATGCCCAATACCTTTTTAGGTCTTTTCATTTCAGCTCCATGCTCTCCTTTGTATTCATTCTTTCATCCATTCACTTTTCTCCCTGTATGTCCTCCCGTCTCCTTCTCTTCTATATACTCTCTCTTCACTATTTGCTAGATGTCCTCCTAATCAGTTCTTATCAAAGGAAAAAAAAAACAAACAACCCCCCTCATAACATTACCATGACCTTTCTGCCTTTCATAACATTTATTACACACTGTATGTAACATCATTTTATATATCCATTATTTGCATTTTGTGTTCTGTAAAAAGATCTTCAGAGCATTAACTATCTTCTTCTAGGAGTTCACCCAGTGTTCAGGAAAAAAGAGCTAATCTTGTTTGGTTTGTACATATAATAAATAAATGGAGTGTAGTCATGAGTAAAGTTCATTTCTAACTAACTCTCTTACTGTATTGAACTTATATTGCATTTGAAGTCATGAATTGTGTTTAAGAGAAATGTTTAGAAACAGGACATTTTTAAAAAAATGCCAAAATATCGTGTTCTCTGAAACCCTTCAGTGCATATTTTGCTTGACCCTGCTCATCTCCTTTGGCTCCCAAACCCTTTGGCTTCCATAGTACCAATGAACTTAGTACCAACCTAACTTTATACACAAATTCAATTCATAACTCAGATGTCTGAGAAACTTCTAAAATCAAATAAATGACAATGGATAATAAGTTTTGTTCCATCATCTTGTCATACACCTTAGCAATAACTTACTGGAAGTCAGGAATTCCCAGTTCTCTAGATGACAAAGCACTCACTCCTTGTCCTCTGGCCATGTATTTATCTCAGTTTTAACTTTGGAGTCTGCGTTCAGCTCTTAGCCCGTATCATCAATATTACAGCATAAACTTAGCAACATAAGCAAAATTGTGCATATGTCCAGCTAAGAAACCTATTCTCACCGCTTCCCTCTATTGTGTAAAGCACAATCTCTGTCCTTTGAAGAACTGGGACAAAAAAAGGGAAAAATAAGAGACATGACAAATTTTTCTACTGAGGGGTTATTTCTTATGTTCTTTTGCACATTTACTGGTCCTGGAATGAAATAAAGTATTGGCAGAATGACATTTTTTGACAGGTTTGATTATTTTGGAGTTATGCACTATTTTGAAGATTAACAGTGGTTTAGATTCTAAGCAATCATTTCAAAAATAAGCTAGGTAGCTAGTTAAGGTGGTAACTTTTCATTTTTTAGTTCCAAAGGATGTTGCATAAATACTAGGGTAATTATGGTTCAATTGCTAACGCTATTACAGTTCTGTCACTGCATTTAGAATCAATATTGTTGATTGTATGCTGAAGAGCAGTGAAATGGAAAGAACTCTACAGAATATTAAAGTCCACAGAAAGCCTTTTCTTTTTTTTTTTAAAAAAAAAACAGTGAAATAGTAACTTTCCTTATACATGATAAATTTCAACCCCATGGAAAATATTTTATTCTTAATGTGTCTCAGTTCCTTAAATAGTAAGCTAGGACTTACCTTAGCAAGATCTAGTAATTTAAGGTTTTGGGGTAGTAAATTCTATGTAAATTGAAAAATGGAAAGGGTATTCTCAAGGAAGTCACCCAATTTATGAAGAACTTTTCACCTTGCAACAAATTCAGTGCAATGATACTTTACACATATATAGAATCTTCTCAGAAAAACTTGAAATGTGGCTGTAGAGTTTTCCAATAATCCATTAAGGAGAAATTAGTCCAGTCTTCACAGATGTCACAGCACATCATAGTCCTTCACAAAGACAGGACAGTTTGTCTTTGACACTGTCTGTGCTGTTCACTGTTCCAGTTTAGCTGATGAGCTTTGATGTCACAGATAATATTTGCTGACACCAAAAGATGAACTTTGTCTTCCGTGTTAAGAAGATGATCCTGCCCAATGCTCTTGAGAACATCTTTGCAATGTGTCATTTGCCTACCTCTCAGCCACTTGCTAAATGTAACTGATTACATGAAATAGCCTCTGGCAGCCTACTAAGAGCTGCTTTCAATACCCAGATCAAGCTAAGTTTGCAGGGTAATGCTTTCACCCTATGTGTTGCAAGAATTTGGTGGATGATGGTGACATCCAACCTTGTATTAACTTGTATTAACTGACACTGAGCTATGAAAAGACATTCATAAAGACAATATCAAGGATATGTTAACTTTTGATTCATTATCATCCCATCATCTTGCTCTAGTCATCTTTTTGAAATATTTGTCCTGCTGATGATGGCCTAGCTCTGATATAGCAATATGAGTTTTCCTGATATTACTGTGACTGTGACTGCACCTTAAGATTCAAAGACTGCCCACTTTAAAATCATCCAGCAAGAGGAATTTGTCCGTTGATGGAATGGCTTAATTGTTGAAATACTAATAGAACAAGTTTTTTACCTTACAGGTACACATCAGCCAACACCTTGTGTATTGGGTTTGCATGGCAAGGTTTTGGTAGCAGGGGGCCTACAGGGGTGGCTTCTGTAAGAAGCTGCTAGAAGCTTTCCCCGTGTCCGACAGAGCCAGTGCCAGACGGCTCCAAGATGGACCCACCACTGGCCAAGTCTGAGCCCATCAGCGCCTCTATGATAATAGATAGTTAAGAAGGGAAAAAAACTGCTGCAGAACAGTAGCCAGAGAGAGGAGTGAGAATATGTGAGAGAAACAACTCCACAGGCACCAAGGTCAGTGAAGAAGCAGGGGGAGGATGTGCTCCAGGTGCCGGAGCAGAGATTCCCCTGCAGCCCGTGGTGAAGACCATGGTGAGGCAGGTTGTCCCCCTGCAGCACATGGAGGTTAATGGTGGAGCAGATCTCCATTCACCTGCAGCCCGTGGAGGACCCCATGCCAGAGCAGGTGGATGTGCCCGAAGGAGGCTGTGACTCCATGGGAAGCCCGCACAGGAGCAGGCTCCTGGCAAGACCTGTGGACCCATGGAAAGAGGTGCCCAGGCTGGAGCAGGTTTGCTGGCAGGACTTGTGACCGCGCAGGGGACCCACGCTGGAGCAGTCTGTTCCTGAAGGATTGCACCCCATGGGAGGGACCCACACTGGAGCAGTTCGTGAAGAACTGCAGCCCATGTGAAAGAATCATGTTGGAGAAGTTCGTGAAGAACTGATTCCCATGGGATGGACCCTGTGGTGGAGCAAGGGAAGAGTGTGACAAGTCCTCCCCCTGAGGAGGAAGGAGCGGCAGAGACAACATGTGATGAACTGACCGCAACCCCCATTCCCCATCCACCTGTGCCACTCGGGGAGGGGAGGAGGTATGGAAATTGGGAGTGAATTTGAGGGAAGGAGGGAGGGGTGAGGGGAAGGTGTTTTAAGATTTGGTTTTATTCCTCATTATCTGACTCTGGTTTGATTGGCAATCAGTTAAATCAATTTCCCCAAGTTGAGTCTGTTTTGCCTGTGATGGTAATTGCTGAGTGATCTCCCTGTCCTTATCTCAACCCACGAGACTTTTGTCATATTTTTCTCCTCCTGTCGAGCTGAGGAGGGGAGTGAGAGAGCTGCTTAGTGAGCACCTGGTGTCCAGCCAAGGTCAACCCACTGCACCTTGGTTTTACTGTATTTCATTTTAGGACTTGCACAATCAATAATAATTGCATCAAAGTGTGATCTGCAAAGCAAGTTAATTGCAAGTACTGCTACAGGATTATCATAATAACTAGGCCATTAAACAAGAGGTAGCAAGTGTTTTTCAGATCTTGCAGAGCTGTCAAGACATGTTACATGCTGAAAAGTTTGCAGTCTTACTGGTGCTGAGTAGGTTGCTTGGTCAGCCAGAGAACACCAATGGGATGTAAATTAAGTAAGTGACTTCAGAGGTCCTTTATCCTACTTTCTCAAGTGTGGGTGAGAAACACCACCTTTGGAAGAGCTGCTCTAGCATTCTGAAAGATGTCCTTGTGACCCAGCAGTCAGAAGTTAGAATAATTGAAAATTATAAGCTTACACCCAAAAAGATGCATGATTTATAGGGAGAAATTCTTTACTGGCAAGGATTATAGCAGAAAGCTGAAAGTGATGCTATATTTACATAACCATCTGAGTGTGCGTGATAAACTTGTTTGGGCTTGCTGTCAAAGTTTTTCTTCTCCTTATTTAACTTTTTCTCAGAACAAAAAATACAGTTGAGTAGCCCATTGTAGCTGGTATTGTTAGCTGACCTCAGGAGCTACATAAAAACTTTATCCAATCCCAAATTTTTTTAGAGCATTAAAGAACATTTTGTTTCAGTTTTAAAGACAGGAAAGGAAATACATTTATGACAAATGACTTGCCCAAGGTTAGCAGCTCAGAGAGAGACCACACAGATCAGGTCCTCTGATGTCTAGTCTCATGCCTATCGTCTGTAAACAGCCCAAGTTCATATTGGTCATTTGGCTGCTGTTCAACAATGCAAACTCATCACATTTTTTTTCTGGTACCACTGCCAGGTTTCCATCATTTTTTTTCTTCCTTCTTTTGAATACATTTTTCCACAGGCATAATATCTTGCTATTTTATTTTTTTCCCATCCCAAAAGTGAACCTCATTCTGATGCTTTCTAACAATTTCTTTAAAGTAGCAAGGAGCCTGAAGCAAACCTTTGAAGCTAATACACTTTGGAAGGCTGTAGCCCAAAGTATTTCATTTGTAACTCAGGTCTAATCCTTTATAGAGTGAATAAAGGATCCCAACTGGCTCATCATGACTGGTAGGGGACTGCATTACTCTCTGGGGAGTCTGTTCTTCAGTTAAGACGTCAGTCCTGAAAACTTCATGACTGTCACAAAAGTAGTGCGCACGAAAAGATATTTGACTAGCAATGAGAGTCTGAGTGCATGCTAAAGCTTTAATGTTTAACAATAGTTCTAGAATTTTGAAAATGCTTTTTTTTCTCTCAAAATATACAGCTGTTAAAATAGTTCATTAATATAGTAAATGACTAATACATCTGCTAAGATTTGACAATTCAGATATTCAAACACTTTTTAAACTACTGATACTCTATTTCCTGCAGTTATAGTACCTTGTCTAAGAATATAGAAATTTTTTTGCTCCTCTTATACTGTTTTAGATTATATCTGTATTTGATTGAAAGTAATTGTTTTTCACTGCATATACTTTATTTATACCAATGCTATTTTAAAGAAATGCAGGAATCCACTGGGATCAAAGATCATTAATAGGTGGGTTTGCACTTTTCTACAATATATGTATTTACTTACAAATTTGTACAGGGCCTAGATAATTGTCTCAAATATACGCTTCAAAGTTTCTCTTTTCAGATGAGGACAAGTTGATATGTATTTTACCTACTTGTCTTTCTTTTGTCAATATTAATATTCCCGGCACCTTGACTTTTTCTACAATGCCTTTCCTAAGTGATAATCAAGTAATCCAAGTCATCATTTTACCAAGACACAGAGATTCATCATCTTATTGCCATGATATTTACTGTAAGATCACTTGGCTCCCAGTGTGAGGTACAGACATTTACGAGACATCCACATAAAATGATTAAATGCCTAAAGGGTTAGATTTACTACAGAAGCACTTTCATGGAGGAAGAACACTTTTCAGAAAAGCACAACAGGAAACTCTTTTGTTCACTGATGTTTATTTATGAGTCTAGCATCTGTTCTTTATTGTTGAAGTGACCTGGGCACTTTCCCAAGGTACTTTCCTAGTATCTTAGTAGCAAAAGATGACATGTTAAATGTAAAACAGTTTTCACATATGACTGATAACATCCAGCTTAGATTTCAGTGGTAAACAGTCATAAATTCAGTATTCTGAACTGCAGCTCTAGCTGCTCCAGAAATTTCCATAAAACTTCATGAAGTGATTATACCTATCATCCACCTACATGTACATTTTTGTGATCAGTTGACAATAATATTTAGATTGCTGTTTGGTTCTTTTCATCAAAGTTCTGCTGTACCTGACTCCACCTTGAGGTTCTAGAAACAGCTGCACAACTTAAACCCCCCTACACAGTTATGAGATGGTCATTTATTATGAAATATTGTTTAGCCACAAATGGCAAACAAAACCCAGGGAAACCTCCCAATCTTATTACCAGTTACTATATTAAAATGGTCCATTATCTATAGATGAGGATTTATATATTACAAGGTGAATGAATGTTTTATAAAGGGTAATAAGGGACAATAAAGAAAATAATATATGATGTATATATCTTCAAAATAGATTTGCAGGTGTCAGGTGGTTGAACTGAGGTAGAGAGCAGAAAGAGAATACGACAACCAACTCAGTTACAAATTTCTATGTCAAAGCAGACCATATGTATTGTCAAAGAGATTTTTCCCTCAAGGTTCCTCACAAATCAATGGCCTATAGGCATTTGTCTCATATATGCTGAGGTTTAGTAAGGCTGTTTTCTCTGAGAATCTCTTTCATCTCATCAGACTACTTTGTGCATTTTAAAGCTACGAAATAAATGCAAATATTGATTGCTGAAGCTGTCAAGCAGGCTGCAATGTTGCTAATGTTTCAGCCCATTTGGTATACTGGGTTGTTCACATTTGTCTGTATTTAAAAGATGAAAAGATTATTTCTAATTTGGCATGGGATCATAAATTAACATATTTCTTACATTCTTTAAGCTATAATGTACAGGTTTTTGCCCTTTTATGGTTATATTTAATCCTACCTAATGGGGCTAATAAAATATGCTTTTGCCTTATTTCTGAAAACAAGCTTTTAAAGTTTTTAAAACAAAACCCTTTCATCTCTGTATCCTTTATTATTATTATTAATATTAATATTAATATCACTACCACAAACACTACCTGTGACAGGTAGTACATACAACAGGTTTTGTGGGAACAAGGGGATGATTCTTACCACCACGTGGTATGCATTCAAGGGCATACTCTTCACATATGTTTTGTGGTTTACCGGGCACAGAACACAAACCAGTGCTTGTGGAAGTCAGAGTTAATTTAGCTATTGCTAAACTTACCTCATCTTCAGGAACTAAAATGGCCAGTACTAACCACACTGTGTTGTTCAGCAGACAAAAACAACTATTTTCTGTGCTTAGGAGGAAAATACTTGTAACGGTTCCACAAGGCTTGATCTGGCTGTAGTTGAGTCAACAGGAGTCTGGATGCCAAGGAATTTTTTTTCTATCACCCTTCCCCAAGCCAATACTCTAAACACCAACAGACACTAAGAAAACAACTACACTACAATGGATATCTGTGCCATAATGGGTCAAAGGAATACAAAACCCAGCCAATTCAAAGATATATTTTATACCCTAATAGTAAAGGCACTGAGATTAATGAAGCCTAGTTTGGCCTAACTGTAGTCACATTTATGAGGTACAACATCAGCATTTAATGATAAGACCTGAAAAGGATTTCCCTGTGGCAATGTCATATTTTGCAGTTTGTTTGACTTCCTTGTTTTATAGCATTTGAAGGACAAATGCAAAAAAATGTTGAAACTTAAAAAGGAAAATAAGTTCAGTTTCTTGTTGACAAAGATAACCCTGCAACTGCCTTATAACAAGCATTATGTAACACCGCTCAATATCGTTCTTTCTCCACTGAGAAATCCTGGAGGATTTTTGTCTCTAAAGTTGAAAAGCACCCCCATCAAATCTGAAGCATTTTCAGGGTGGTTAAGTGTTGAAACACCTACTTGTAATCAAATCCTAGGAAGTTAAAATATCTGTTCATATAAACTGTTTTTCCTTTCTCACCCCAGCTTGGCAGTAAAGGTGAGATGGCAAATGCAAATACAGAGATGATTTTTATATGAGAAACAGAATATGGCATGTATAAAGAATAAAGCAGTAATGGGCCTGCACCATGAATCTTCCCTTGCAATGGGTGCTGGCTTGGAGATTTGTCTGTTACAAAACAGCATAATTCAGCAAATGGATCCTCTTTTGGAACTTCTTCCCTGGAGCAATCCAGGCCAGCCTGAGATGCATTTCTTCTGGCACATTTTAATAATATGTCTCCTACTGTAAAGAAGAAAATCCTACCTAGATATATTGCTTTTCAGACATAGAATAATAGAGTCTTATCACCATGTGTAAATAATCATTAATATTTTATTAACATAAACAATTTTGATACTTTCCAAGTGTACTTTAATATTTTAGAATGTATCCTAGCAATAGGACAATATATAGACTAAAAATAGTTTCTACACACAGTGAGATGAGTTTCTTTTTATTATGAGTGGCAAAAATATCTGCATAAATTGACTGCTCTTAGTTATTTAAGGCAGATTAGAATACTGGAAAAATTAACCTTTTCTTTGAAAAAAATTTCTTAGGAAAAAGTTACAAAATTAAGACCTCAGTTTGACAGTAATAAAGGAGCAAAGACTTACCTACTGCCTTTTGAATCTGTCAAAGACTAGTAGTTACTTAACCGCAATGCTTTACTCTCTGCTCTGAAGTGGGACCACCACAATATTAAAAGTTTCACTCATTTGAGTAGTGTCAAAACAAATATATTCCATTTATTTCTGTGTAGGTCTGACAATCGCTGTGAACTACAGATTAAATTTATATCTTCTATTTAGATTTTGCTCTTCATAATCCACTTAAAGGAAACTATTTTTATAATGCACTTAAATTTGACCAATCTGTTGCATTATGTGGCTGATTGCATATCTTGAACCTTATAGTTTTGTACAGTACCTAAAAAGGGTACCTCATGCAGATGGAGCAAATTTAACTGTCTTACTGCCTCACTAATTTCTCTGTCTTCTGGCTTTAAAGCTACAGTAATGTAGAGAATATTTTTTTCTTATAGCAGTAAGAAAGTTATTGTTCGTCAGAAAATTAATCTGGCATTTGGAAGAGTTACATTCCCACTTCCTTTCAAAAGGAATTTGAAGAGTATTTTTTGCCTAATTTCCCAAAGGGCTTTGAAAATTTTCACCATTGCTAATATTTTATGGAACTTGCAGTGGGATAGCCAAACAGCACAAAACCAAAAGAGCTTCTTGGGCAACTTGTGAAACACAGCCTGCAATATTTATTGAGTGTGGTTTCCAGAATGGAAATAATTTCATTCATACTTTGGAAATTATGTTTCCATCTTCTCTCAAAGTGCACTCATAAATCAGTTAGGTATTTTATGTCAGACGAGATTTTTATGTAAATCTAGAGTCCTCGTACTTTAAAAAAAAATAGGATGATTAATGGACTCCTTTCTTACGCACTCAGTATCAGAAGACCTAATCCAAAATGTTCTTTATAACTAGGTAAAACAAAGCCATTAATGTTTGGCCAACGCTGTAAAGTGTTTTGAAATTTGCAAATGATAGAGTGTGGGACACCATGAATAGCACCCATTTTCAGAGGTCCCTAAAGCACAATGTTGCCGTAACAGGCTAAGTTGGATGGCTCTACTCCTTTCTAGAGAAACCTGTCCTGGTCTTGCAGAGTTGGATGTATTTCTGAATTCAGTTGAGTTTTGAAACAGAATGATGTGGGATGTGATGTCACCATCTGGTTATTGCTGAGTCATAGAAATGAAGCATTAACACATCATAAAGCATTTTTTTCTGCCTGCTTATTGAAAAACCTAATTTCATGTCCTATCTCCTTCACAGGAACAATTCATCTAACTTCAGCAAGGTCTTCACCTAGCTTCATGCCAGAAGAACGAAGCCTCTGAAAAAGCCATCATAAATCTAAGCCATACATCTTGATTAAATAGTAAATCACTGCTTGTGAGTACCTTCAGCCTTATTCTGCATGAAGGTAGATTTTAATATTTTTATATCCTAGCTCTAAATTGTATTTTCAAGCTTTAAGGAAATATTTATGCTGTACTGATAGATTATATTTCCTAAAAGGTTGCAAAAATTCAAGGATCAAAGAGTAATGGTATCATTTGTTTTTCTTGTGGCCTCAAAGTACCAGAAAGAGCCTTGAGCTGCTTTTCTGTTCTCCTGTCTTCCTTCCAATAACTGTTACTGCTTAATAAGGAATCTCTCACTCTTTTTGTTCTTAGGTGCGTTCAATCTCCATGGCATCTAAACAATTCTCAGCCATGAATAAATCACTATTCTGTGCAGGAGGAAATATTATTACTCTATTATACACAGATGAGGCAACCAAAGCACAGACATATGAAATAAATTGCAAAAGGTATATGGCAGACTCAAGAATAAACTTACACTCATGTTCCAGATATATCAAAAGTTATAGGCATATTTCAGAATCATTTGAAGAAATACAATGGACAGTGCTATGTAAGAGATTGTGAGAGATCTCCAGTGTAATCCTTTCCTTAAAACCTATGATTCTGCTGAGTCCCATCCTGTTATCTTAACAACAAATTTACTTTTCCTAGAGAAACCAAAACCATGGGCAATTTAAGACTTTCAGTAGAAATAATTATTATCAATATTTCACTAGAAATATATTCTGTGTTTTTTACATGGTTAAGATGAATTGAAATCTGATTTTCTTTCATAAAAGATGCTGGAGTTGCAATAAGAAACCTGTCAATTTAAAAAACAGTAAACTCTCCAAGATAAAGGATTAAGGACACACACGTAAGAATAAGAATACTACTTTTTTAGCTGGAAGTTTAATAAAATACCTTTGCATATTGGAAAGTTATGTGTCTGGAAAATATTATCAAATTGATGAAACTAAGATTGTTGGGTAATTTTGAGAGTAAAGGAAGGAAATATTTCTTTTAAAACCCTGCTTCCTAGTCCTAACTTATCTTTTGACACTGTCCATTCAGGACATATTTAGTTGAGGTCCAGTACCATGCTGAAATTTTTTTACTGCTTTTTGGAGTTTCCACGGAGGATTTGCCCACAGTACAGGTTGTGTTGCAGCCAGAGCTTTACTGTGTCCTAGCAGCTATGGTGCTGATATTTTGTACCTACAGGAGACTCAGTAGCACAGAGGTATTCAGAGGCTGAATGAATACTCCCAGTTTCTTAATTGCTTGTTCACATGTGTATGAAATTCAGCATTACAATAATATTGACAGCTAACATTTTGTTAACCGTGTTTTGCTGTGGTTGGAAAAAGAAATTATGAAGAATTATACCTTCAAGAGACCCTGGCATGAAACAGTTTTAATCAGTTATTACCGTGCAGAACTATAATCAGTTCCAGCAAAGGGGCTGGGTGAGGACTGCTTAACTCTAACTGATTATACACTGTAACCGGCCTTTGTGTTTATTGCTTTCTATAGAGAAATGCTATGGCATTTTGTTCTTGTTTATGAAATGCTATGACTGCTAGACTGTAGTTATTTCTAGGATGTACTCAGTGGGAAGAAGAAGGTATGGTTTGTTTAAGGAACTCTGGTTTTATTCAAATTGATTTTCTAACCGAGATATTGTAAAAAAACTTCCTTTGAATAAAAGCACAAATATCACCACATTTTACTGAAAAGCGATTTCTCTTCTCAGTAAGTTAGATAAGTAAATTAATGTTATTACCAAAATAGTTCAATTAAAACTGTGTAAAAATCTAGCCAAGAGAGATTTGTCTAGTACCATGATCAGGAAAGGAAATCAGTCTTTTGGAAGTTGTCTGCTTTTAAAGGTAGATATGTGAAATAGTAAGTGCTCTAACGATATACTTTGGAAAAGCTTGTTTAATGCTGTTGCTTCACAGACACATATTTTCATCAGCCTGTGCTCTTACACAAACTCTAAACAAAGGCAGAGCATCTGTTCCCTAAGAATCAGAAGAAAGTATCTGGATTAAACACATTTACTTCAACTGACAACAAGTGTTCCTTAGAGAGAAGGATACAAGCATTGATTTGCTGAAGTCCTTTGAATACAGATGGTGAAAAATACTCAGGGTTGTCATGTGTACTGACATCTCATTGCTGTCTAAAGTTGCTATTCAAACATCAGTAAAACATGTAGAATGCAATGGAAGATAATTTCCCCACTTGCACATTTGAATGAGTACTGAATCCATTTAAAAAACACAGGAAATGTAAAAATAAGTCATATCTTCAGCTTGTAAGTCAGGGTGCCACCATGTATTAAAATAAAGAAAATGCCACTAAACTTGCAGATGAATTGTGATCACTGATATATATAAAAAATTAAGAGATACTGGCAAAATACACTAAAATTATATTTTGTTTTCAAATAGAGGTGTGCATCTGCAATGCAAATTGAGAATAAAAGTACAGGGATGACTGAGCATAACTGAGCTCTGTAGAACAAGCACAATACATACATAAAAGCTACAGATTTGTAATATATGAATCTAATATACCATTGTAGTCTACAGTTTCACTGAACCAAGCTTAAATGCCGTTCCTCTTGCCTCATTCCCAAAGGCACCAGGAGGCAAAAAGGAAATGAATGAGTAAAAATGTCAGGAGGAGAACTGAAAAATCTAAATGCATTTCATTTCACAGCGCTGTCTGTATCTCTTATGGACAAATTGGCTCTGAGTGTAAGGTCATATGCTCAGCTGCTGTAAATTTGTGCAAGTTACTGAAGTCAGAGTAGGAGAATTAATTTACGCCATGGAGGATCTGCCTTTCAGTCATTACAATGCCCAAAGCCAAAGTTAAACTATGAAGTTTCATGCTCCTTATAGATAGATGAGGTTAGTTTACACTCCAGGAACTTATATTGTTTCAGTCTGTGTGTTGTTAGGAAACAAACAAGACATCAGAGGTGATTTAAAGCAAGCACATAAACTTACCAAAAACCGTGCTCATTTTGGGGAAAAGAAACTAAAAAACACAGAAAGGAACACACATCTTCAGGCCATGTATATTTTTCATACTTGTCAATTTATTTTGCATGCAAATAAAATTGCACCTGAGAACTTTCCAAGATCAATAATGTAACGCATGACATAATCTTGCCAGATTCCCATTTACTTTTGGAAATATAAAAATAAGCCCTTCCCAAGGTTAAAGCACTTCTTTAACCAGGTTGGGGTTTTTTTCCTTTATGAGGCAAGATCTAATATTTTGCCCTTTTGAAGCACTCACTACAAATTTCTAACTCCATTACTACTATTTTTGCAAAAAGCACCAATTTGTGTTTTGATTATGGAGATATTAATGCATTGATAAATCTTTACAACACCAAGTATAGCATTCTTCTTTAAGTGTTAAAGCACTTTCAAACTACAAGAAAAATTAAAACACTGTTTAAAATACTAGCAGGATGATTTCCTACACTAGGCAGAAACATTTTGACTTTCCTGAAGGAGCACAGGGTGTGCGGGGAGGTACAAAATAAAACAAATACTTATAAAAATCCTGCAATTGCACAGTAGCTCTCACACTGTATTGGAGCAAAACTCTTTCCTTCCCTCCAGCCCTTTAGACCATTCAGTCCAAATGCTGGCCTGAAAGATCCAGTTGTAAATTTCCCAGTGTGGATATGCCACAGATACCTCTCATTCCTATAATAATGGTCTTAATTTCCCTAAATGGCAGAAAGGGATTGCAAGCATGCTCACAGCTATGACCCAGAAATTCATAGCTATGACCACCACAGTCTGTTTACAAATGTACTTATTAGATATATAGGAAGATTGTTCTGCCCTCCCAGGCCATTTGGTTTGCATTACAGGAACTGTCTGAGGGAAGAAAAAAGTATTCTGTAAATAGCTCCTTTTCTTGTTCAAAGGAAATCTTGTAGCTGGAAGTGGAGATTTCCTTGCTCAGCAAAAGAAGACTTAACAGAGTTTACTTATTGGAAAGAATTTTCTTATAGTGGGCAGGACACTGAGGGTCATATATTTTGCCTCATATCAGGGCGTCTCAGAAGAAATACAGACAGGAAAATAGCATGGTAAATTTTAAATCAAGCGAATTAAAGCTAGGCAAAATAACAAGAACAAGGCAGATCACAAATATAACTATCGGGTTCTAAACTCTTACTGGCACAGAATGCAGCTAACTATTTTAACACTCACAGGCTAAATGTGGTTAATATCTTACTAAAACACAAAGGACACTGTCTCTGATAAATCTTTGCTGATGAGCTAGGAGCAGGAAGTTTACACTTGCATATGAGCACCACTAATTATTAGAATAGTTTTAAAAATATGCTTGCATTTAGAAAACAAAAGAAAGGAAAAGGACAAAGGAGAAGAAACCCCATCTTCTTTAGCAAAGATTTGAAATTTAGCTTCTATTCTTCATTCTCTATAATTTAAGAAAATATTGGTTTGGATACCTAACATTTTGGCCATGATTTTAATACTAATTCTGTTCTTGATAAACCCTCTCTGGACAAAGGAGTTTGTACAGTCACGTTGGTTCTCAGAGGTTGTATTTTCACTTACAATTAGTTCTTACCATAAATAGATTTTATTTTTTTGAAAAGTCCACTGGAATTCAAGTTTCTGATGGGAGAAGATGTTTCACTTATCCATAGAAAGTTCAAATGCCTTCACTGGAACAAAAAGAAGAGAAATCACTTGTAAGAGTACAGGTTTAATTCACTGATCACCCCCACTAAAAAAATCAGAAAGCCTGCTGTAACTATAAAATAGTATGTGAATTTAAAGAAATATATTGTAATTTTAATGCAATACTTTGTGTTGTAATTTTGCAATTTGCATTATATTTTGCAATTATTATCTCTTTTTAAAGGTAACAAGAATTAAAGTAAAGGGTTTTTTGACTGGGGCTCACTTCCCGACATTTTGAAAAATCTTTTTGAGAAAGATTCTCTTTGGTATGCAATTTTTTTTACTAAAATGGTTATCTTTAATGTACAATTCTGCTAGGAACACCATAGAATTATCAGGGAGAAAAAAATAGTCTGCTCTTTTTGCGCTGTCATCTGGAGCGTTGGAGCTGGCTCTTCTGGGAACTAGAAAGACTTGGTTGGGATCGTATTATACAGGTAATGAATTCTTCCGGCTGAGTAAGACAAAAAAAAGGCCATCTGATAGTGCCACAGATGTGATAGGAAAAAAAAGTGTCTCCTATAAACGACTTCATGGAGGAACCATATGTTCCTACCCTCCAGTCATGTCTCATATTGAGTCTCACATTGAAAAAGAAGCCTTGGTATATGCACTTTGTGCAGCATACAGTCTGCTCTGTCACAGAGATAGCAGTGACTTCTTTCTAAATCTTGTTGGCTGGAAGTCAGAAATGTCAGAATCTATTACTGAAGATGCTCAGATACCCATAACCTCTCCCAGCTCCAGTGTAAAACATATGAAATGCCAAGAATTGAATTAATGTGAGTATTTACTTCCCCCTGGGGGCCAAGGGGAGGTGTAGAAATAGGCATCCCTTGATTTTAAAATTACCAAACAATTTTAATTTTTAAAAAATAAGATACAGACAAACAAAAGCTATTCTAGAAAAATATTATTTATATCAATTTCTAGAAAGTTGGGCACATGCACACACAAAATGCTTGAAGGTAAAGTGATATTTTAAAATGATTATCAAATTTCTGGACTATTTAGAAGTTCTGAAAATCTACCAGATTGCTTTCTTCATTCTGTTCCCAATGCCTTGACCATCAGTAATCATTCAGTTCATACAGTGCTTTTGATAGTCCTAATAAATGAAACACTGGAGGCTGACTGGAGCAAAAACTGACAACTGAGCAGCAGTGACCATTTTGTCATCCTGTGAACATTTCCCATTCCACCTAAAGTTAAAATCTAAAACCTTAAATGTGCTGAAAGGAGCACACAACATCTGTCAATGTCTGATAGACTGAAAAGAGGTCCAAAAGATTTCTTTGCATCCCAGCCAGTGCCTCAATCACTTAAACTCTCTGCTAGAGCTCATCCTCTTACTTACTTACCTTACTTTTTGACTGAGAGTGACAAAAGGTCTGACTGAAGAACCATGTCTGAATTAAGGAGCAGCTTGGTAGAGAAAACTGCAGGTGAATGTCCTGTGTCTTAAACACGTTCCCTGAGCAGTTCAGTCACCTACTTTTCAGTGGTAAGGCAATTGGGTTTGGCTCCAATGTCATCATGACCCTTCTCATTTTTAGGGGATGCACCTGATTGAATTGTAAGTACAAAGTACTCCTCTGAGGAGTCAACCATTTCTCAGGGTTAGCAGGGCAGCATCCCTGATGCTCCCATCTTCAGTGCGGGATGATTAAAGGTGACACAATACATGCTATGACTTCAGACTTTCTCAGTGGTCAGGGGGAAAGTTTCTACAAAGACCAAATTTGCTGCCTTTGAATATGTTTTTTTCCCTTCAGTATCAGTAAAAAAAGCAGGAACTAAACCTCTAGGACAATGTTTTGCAATATAGTGAAACTTCTATGTGGTCACTCATTGTGGGGAATGGTGCTTAGAGCAGTAGGACCAGCAGTTTAAAGGAAACCTACTGGCTGTGTGATAGGGATCTTCTACACATACCCTTGAGAATAGCAGGAAGTGGAGGGGTAGAACTTAAGTTTTTCCAACCTCATTTTTTTGTCTATTTTATCCTTCTCCTGGGGGTACTCTTAGACATTCTAGAATTAACTTCTAGATTGCTAATTATGATATTTTTGTCTCAATAAAATCTTCATGGAAATTAGTGTGAGATATATATATTTTTGATCATATTACTTTTTGTTTAAAAGAAACAAAACCACAAAATTTTGGTCCAGTAATTCCCAGCTCACTCTAGCTACCATGCAGTATAATATCCCTATCCCCTCACTCAGATCATTTTAACTGTTGTATAGAAAAAAAAAATCACATTGAAATAGTCCTCTGGGAAAGGAAAGTTAAGTTAAGCTAAGAAGCAGCTATTAGAGATCAAAAGAATCAACTTATCTGAGAAATTCTTTACAAGGTGTCCTTTTAAATGCTCTCTATGCATCCTGTCAAAAAGATTTTATGTAAGACACCAAAGATGTAAAATAAATTATTGTGTGGCCTATATCTACACATGCAGGTGCACACCAAGGAAAATCAAAAGTGTCTCAATGACAAGAGTTTGACCCAAAACTGCATAAAAATACAATTCTGCCCACTGAGAGTCAGCTGTCACATTACCATAGCCACTACAGTAACTTTGTGAAGCTGTATTACATGTGAGAAGATAAATATGTTCCTTTGCAAAGTCAAAAAATGGAAAATAGGTCAAATAAATAGACATATTTTCACTAACACTGCAGTCAAAATCCATGTCTCATGTTTTACTGAAGAAAAATTGCAATTTTCTAACTGGTTTATTTTTCAATAAAATATTTGTTATAACCATTCCTTTCTTTTTCCCTCCTCACTTTTTCAGCTTGAGACTTTTTGTCACTTATGACTCCTCCTTGAGACCCATTTTTTCCCTGATTTTTTCCCAAGCACTAACTAAATTCCTCCATCCTACAGCATCAGCAGGAAACCTTGCTTTGTCCTGCCAACAGGATTTTAGCTATATAGTATTTGCTGTAACGGATCTCCACCATGGCAGCTTTTCAAAGCCAGACAGAACCTAAACTAAGCCAACCCCTCACTTGGACTGCCTTTTCCCTGAAGAAATGTTAAAAATTAGGGTAGAAAAGACAAAAGAAAACAATCTAGGCTTGCTAAGAAATATCAATAATACAGCATCTATGACCAGACTCAACCCCTCACTTGGACTGCCTTTTCCCTGAAGAAATGTTAAAAATTAGGGTAGAAAAGACAAAAGAAAACAATCTAGGCTTGCTAAGAAATATCAATAATACAGCATCTATGACCAGACTCAACCTCAAAAATGGTAATGCAGGCACAGCTATATCTGTAATAACAGTAAACAATTACAAAATTAATTAAGACACATCAGTGTTGTTAAACCACAAGTAAGTGGATTGCATCAGCTGTGTGTATTTTGCTGATTGAAGTTGTGAGACATACCTTTTTTAATTATTATTATCTTTGCTTGATGTTCTGCTCTTTCAAACAGGTATTTAGACATGATTTTAAATAAGAGAAAATTGAGTCAAAGTCACAAGTATTCAGGTACATCAAGTCTCTTAACCATGAAAGTTCATGGACTTCCTTTGTTTTCGTGAAATCTGAATCTTTTGCACAAGCTATATAAGATGTTGCTAAAATGGCAACAACCCAATATTATATGTGATATCCTGTGGCAGTTGATTCTCAAAGTGAAATTGTAAAATGAAAATATTTCTTAAGATGTGTGGGAACTGTAAAAGGTTTGAAGAACCATTTTGTATTGCAAAGTCATCCAGATTTAGAGAAAAGATAAACATAACTTCCCATGAGACCTATAAGTAAGATTTATCAACCAGTGCAGAGCAAGTTTGGTTCGGATGTCACTTACACTGGTATAACAGCAATTCCACAGGCTGTGTTTAAGTTCTTATTTTTATAAAAATAAAAATTTTAGTAATTCAAATATAATCTCACTAAGTTAATCAGCTTTTTTTCTGGTCTTTTCCCACTTTTAATCAGTAAATCTTACAATGAATCTGTTTGTTCCAGGTTTTGTAGGTAGCAGATTATCGAAGCAAATATTGGAATGGACTTTAGGTCATAAACTGACACTTTTAAGAGCTATGTGCTTATTTGTGTCAAGTAAAATATGCTTTTACTTTGGTCTGAAGGACAATTCTACATCTACCCACTTTCTACTGGCTGTAAATCATGAGGTCCACTGACTATACAGTAAATGTAAACAAGCTGATGATCCAAAAGCAATTAGGAGGGAAAATACAGAGACTTTTAAATCAACGTTGCCTGAATTGACAAGTTTATGCTATTATCCTTACTTATCAGACAAGCATTATTGGTGGTTCTCATCTTATTTTAAGGAGTAAAGAAGCTTCCTATTTCTATTTGTAACCTATGTTTTATATACAATTTTTGTTTAATACTTAATGACTTTTTCTGAAGTCAAACTATTAAGGAACTTGCATGCTCACATTGGTTTACAGCTAGGAAGTGGAAAGGATCGCTTTCAGCTGCAATGCTAATGTATTTTCCAGCCTACCATTGACGTCGTCGAAAGCAATAAATTCAATATTAATTCATAATTTCTATATCATTATATGATCTGAACCTGCATCCTGTCAAGTGACTGAAAGATATCCTGGATGATCATGTTTTGACCTTTCAATTAATTTGAATGCATCTTTGAATATTTTCAAGTGCTGACAGGAGGCTTAAGTTAGAAAAATACTGTGAATGACAGTTGTTCGTCTTTACCCATTACATTCACAAGCATTGCACCAATTGCCTGAGGATCACTCAGGTATCATTAAATGAAAGTTATACCCCAGGGCTATGTTTGATGTCAATGCTTTGATCAGCAGGTAGAACTGAAAATAGAACATTTCTCTGAACAGATGTGTTTTCAAATAGTCCTTTAAGTATAAGATGTCTATAACTTTGTCCTTGTACATATAATATTCCCCTCATTTTTACAGGTGGGGCCAATAAGAAGAGTTCCCTTTGCCCTTCAGCTGGTTCAGTTTGATTTTTAATGACTAAGGAAACAATTTAGATATTCCAGTGACACCATATACACCATTTTTAAACAGTATCTCAGATTATTATTATTTCTACCTCCAATAGTTTCAAAAAGAAAATTAGATTTAGAACAAGTTCTTAATAAGGATATGATGCATTTTAGCCTTAACCACTCTAACAAACCAGTCCAGTAGTTAACTTGTATATCAATTAAATAATTTATTGGTACTGCTGTGGTATTAAATAAGTAACTGGTAAATTGATGTACACAAAGACATGTATTCACTGAACCTCCTGTTCCTGTATTATCATTCACCCAGATTAATTTTGTCTTGAAAATGGCCAGAGCATCAGCATCTACATAAATAGCAAAGCTAAGATGAACTGTTTATTTATTTAAAACCTTACTGTAATTGCTAAGTTGCTCAGGCAACACTCAGAGAAGATGTAATTTTCAAGATCCTCTGCCCATATTATGCAATAACAAGTTACAATACATATATATTTAAAAAGAAACTGGTTCTGAGTTTTTCAAAATTTATTTCAAATCACTTCTTTGGACTCTGATTTTGTAAGCCTACCACTTTAAAATAGTTATAAGTTCCTGGAAACTTGTGAAACATTTTTAGTTTTACCTATAATATTATATGGGATCAGGAAGAAAGCATTCTAAATTTATACACTTCCATCTAATACCTTGCTCATGCACTTGTATGTACATATACATATATCTTAGGGAACGTTCACAAAACATATATCTGCTACCTTTACTTACAGTACAAAAATGATGACAGGAACTGTGGAGCTGATTGAAGAAAAGGCATTCTTTAACAACCTGTGTGTCTATTTTGGGTGTGCTAAAGACCCAGCTGGGAAGTCAGAGATGCCAGCTGCTTGATGTGTGTAGGCTCCAATACTTAGGAGATGCAAAATAAAATATTAACAGAGAAGACAATGTGCATTTGTTTTTCTTCCTTCTCTGCTTTGTCTCTACTATACAACCATGGGAATAGTCATGATTTGGCTCATCCTGACCAAAACCTTGTCTTTTCACATAGTTTTGACATTCACAGACTTAAGAATTTAATTCCACCAGATTCCTACCATTAAAATCTTAAGGCGTTTTTTTTTTTTTCTCTTGAATGCCTCTACTTATCAAATCTCTGTCATATGGACTTTAATGGTTTAATATTTTTTTTTTAGTTATTCTGTTAAGCTTAAATGCACAGATACTTCCCAGAAGAAAGAGGAATAATTCTAATGTAAAAGCCTTACGTATGTCCACACGTCTCTGTGGCAATGACGTGTCTGAAAATACATGAAACCTGAAAGAAGAGACTTAATGAGAGTAACACAGAAACAAAGAACTGCCATTTCTGTGTGTTGCTATACATATATGTGGAATTATTAACCTACGTTAAACTCTACATTAGCTTACTTTGATCATGAGAACCCATATAATTGATTTAATGGGTTTTCTGTAATGCAGGGGTGTATACTGTTTTTTGGGTTTTTTTTAGAGTCTTAATGATAAACAATCTCAAAATTTATTTTAGATGAAAAGTCAAACTTTTAGTCTTTGATGTTCTTGATATATTCAGTGATTTTATTGTATATTTAGTAGAATTTTATCCTTAGCTGAAAACAGGTTAGGATAGAAGCAGTTATGTATTCTTAACTACAGTGGAATAATATAGGAGGAAATGTCATGAGCATCAAACTAATTTCTGTACAAAGTTAAAGATCCTGGCAGACTGAGAAATCATTGCCATTAACGTGGTCGGAGCACCTGCATACAAATCCAAACCTAGTTTAATGTCAGTAGGTGTAAGTTCTTACTCATAGAAAATTCATTACATTGCCTCCTGAATTTTAATGGGATGTAATTGAAATAGTTTATCATTTACAATGTTGTATTACCTAGGTTTTTCTTTATGCATAAATTTTATTCTGTAGTTACAAAAAAAATAAAATCCATGAGTATATATGGTAACTTTAAAAAGGACAGCTATCCTGACAACACATGTTGAGAACTAATTCAGAGTTCTCTGCAATCAGGAGAGAAGAGAACATGGTGCCTCTGTGAAGGCCCAGAGGAATTGTGAAATACCAGCCTATTTTAAGCACTCAGATGCTAACATAATGACACGATATTATAATCAGGATAGTTAACTTTCTCTTCTACAGAACAGTACATACAAAACAATACTGTGTCTACAACTTAACTATTTCCAAGGACCTAAAGAGGCAGGAACAGAATTTTATTTTGAAATAACCATACACACAAAACTATATCCAATCCATCCACTCGCTGTATGATTGTCCACACTAAATATCACTAATGTGGTCTCTTTTGATGCCTCTTGAAAATGTGGTGATGCCCAAGTCATTTGCCTGTGAGCAGAAAAGATGTTCAGAAAAGAGTCAGGGTGAAAATATCTGGAATGGTGACTTGCAAGCTGCTCAAATTCTGCCTGTTGACTGGTCTATCAGAAAAACAAACAAATCCAACCTAACTACACGGTGAGGCCAGTGGTATTGCACATAACACTTCCAGAATTTGCCACCACTAAAAGAGAAACTAGACTATGTTAAAAATAATACCTTCATGTACCACATGATTTTTTTCAGAGAGGAGCAGTAAGAATGATCAGAGGTAAAGAAAATAATACTAACATAAGGAAACAGTGCAATTTGTTTAGCACAATAGTTATCAGCGCGGCGGGGGAAAAGGTGAAACAAAATCCAACATCTGGAACCAGAAACTAATAACATTCAGATTAGCACTAAGACAAAAGAAATGTGTGAGCATAATTTACCAGTAAAACGGTTAGTTTATCAAAGATAAACCTATTTTCCCTTAAAAATTCTAAAATCATGATCAGAATAATGTTTATGCAAGAAGTATTTCTATCAGAGTGCTAGAGGATAGATTCTTTGTTTACAAGATCTCTCTGTTTCAACAGCACTGTTGGATTCAAAGCAAGAATTTAAGTCAGAAAAGCAGAAGAGCCTGCACTCTGTGTAGGTCAGATTATTTAATGTCAATAACACTTTCATTCTTAATATCTATTGGCTTCAGCAGCCAGAGGCTATTCCTGAAGTTCCTGTTTCCTTTCTCCTACGCACTGGATGCCAACTGTCCTGCTGTAGTGGAGCACAGCCAAGATGTGCTTGAGCATATAACCCTGCAGTTACCTTGGTAACTCTTCCAAAACTGGCTCTGAACTGGTTCTAAGCTCTGAGGTGAGATTGTGCCCAACGATGTTTCATTTACTTTGTATTTCTTTCCCAAAGAAATGTTTTTAGAAACTTGCACTTATCCCAGCACTGGAAGTACTATATCCAGTAGCAGCAACAGTAATAGTGCACACCACATGTGGTTTTCACTACATATATATATTTGATGGATACTCAGGGAAAGTTATTGTTGACTCTATGAAACAATACAAGTCTGCAAATATGTTTCTATGTTTACACTTCTACTATTGCTAAATATTACTTTGCTTCTTTTCCACTCTCCATTTTATGCTTGTTTCTGTGCTTTTGTGTGTACATGTGTCAGAATATTAATTGTTGCATTTTGGAGATTTTGAATGGACTGTGGATGAGACTAAAGTAGAGGCAAAACACAGTTAACATTGGAAACTCAAAGAGTTGCACAAACTCAAAAATCCAACAGCTCGTATCTTATTTGGAGGAGCAGCATTAAATTTGCATAAAATTTGCCAAACCTCAATAATGCATAACATTTACATTTTGTTTAAAGCTGAAGGACTTTAAAAAATATCAACACGTTTGGTCTTAATTTTGTATTTTCTTATATAAAATACAGACACCTACACACTCTTCTGATACATTTTAAAAAAACATTAATGAAACATGAAAGATGCAATATATCAGATCAATTCAATTTCCCAGCAGTGAAATAATCTGAAAGTGATTCCAATTACTACTGTGGTTGAAGAGCTGTTTATTTTGATGAAGAGCTACTTTAGCATCCTCAAATGTACTTTCAAACTTCTGTGCAGTATTTATAAAACTGAAACAACATTTCAAGACAAAACTTCATTAAAAGATAGAAATGTATGTAAATAAGTTTCCATGAACTAGACAGTATTAGACTGATGGGAAACAACACGGGAAAGTGTCCTTTGGAATATATGAATATTTACTCACTGCCTTAATTTAGGTCCTAGCATTTTTCTGTCAGGCCAGGCTATAGGTTACTCATCTCTTTGGTTACACATTGCTAACCACAAAAGGTACTATGAAAATATTAAAAAAACTAGAGAAATTACAAAGGAAATGAGGCTGACACAAAGGCTAGAGGATAAATCCTCTGATGAGGGACTAAGGAAGCTGAATTTATATAATTTAGAATGGTGAATACTAAGGGAGTATTATGTGTTTTCAACAGTCCACAAATGCCCTCACAGTGACAGTTTACATGACAAAAGTCTCAGTCACAGTCTCAAGAAATGACAGATGATGAAAAATATCTTGAGGCTAAAAAAAGTTTAAACAGATATTAGGAAAAAGTTATCAACAGTGTAAGCAATTGAATAATGGTGTAGCCTATAGTACAAAGGGGGATTGTGACACTTTTACTACACACGTTTGAGAACAGCTCAGATTAGAAATTATAGGAACAATGAATGAAATAATCTTCAAAAATATAGTTGCCAAACTAAATTAAACCACTTCCTTTTGGCCCTGAAGTATTATTGCTTTGGAGCTAAAATATCTATTTCCTAAAATACCTTTTAAAGAAGGTAACATCCAATAATATAAAACTAAATTTAAGATATCGATGTTTAATACATTAAATAGTTGTAACTTCCTTCTCCTTAGTTAAAATGCAAAATCATGATTCAAGAGCAGCACATAAATAAGAAATAGCACAGATAGGAGTATCTGAGATTTTTAGCAGTTGATAAAAGAAAGAAAAAAGTGCTTTAATTAAAGACTGAAATCAACCATTAGAAGAGAAAAAATTTGCTACAGAAGGTAAATTACTTTTACTCCACAGAAAAGATAAAAGATGACAAGCTGGTAAAGCCAATCATAAAACACGATTATATTAGGATTTATCTTGTACTACTTGACTGGAACCACAAAAGTATAACCCCAGTAAAATGACTATGGATTGAATGGTCCTCAGGACTGAATCATGGATCCCCTGAGATGTTGATGTATCCTTCATATCAGCTCTAAGATCCTTTGGCTCATGCTGAACAAAGCTTACATTTCCATTTTCATTTCCTTTAGCTTTGCCCTGTACCTAAAATATTTCATACTCCAGAGCCATCATTTTATATCAATTGAAAGTATTTCATTTTTCATAAAAAGACAGAAAGATATTCAACTACCTAATTGACCTTAAGAATACTTTTCAAAGGTTTGGTGGTTGATTCAGGTACCTAATATTTAAAGATCAGTAACTTAGCAGAGAAAATACATGAGATGGTTAAAATCATGTTATTAATAGTTCCTTCATTTAGTCTAGCAAAAAACTTTTGGAGTGGTTACTATTCATAACAAGTATGACAGCCCTACTCTAATTTACAGATTTACTTCTCATATTAGGCACTGCTGGTGACATCTAATCATATTTTACCGTAGGGCACAGTTCAGGAATATAGCAATTTAAAGGTTTCCCTATTCCAAGTAATACAATTAAAGTCAAGAGAATGTTCACATGCAGACCTGACCAGGGATATTTTCTTAAACAAGGGTGATTTCTTTAATGATTTTCTTAAATATGAGATAATACCAATGACCAAATAAGCCCTCTTAAAAAAAATTTAAAAATCAAATTAAACAGAAGCCAGTATTTCTGGGTTAAGATAAAATTGTACATATTTCCAGTTACAGAATGGATCTCTCTTGACTGTATCTTCTTTTACAAAGACATAAAGAGAAGAACAGTTTCAACTGGTGAATTTCAGATATTAATACTTAATATTTAGGGACCAAAAAGAAAAAAAGAAAAGAAAAAAAATCTCAACCTCTCATCACAATACTAATCCCACAGAAAATCAATCCTGATACATCGCTATGAGATCTGCCTGCCTAGCAGAACCTTGCAGGATTTCCTCAGCTTTGAAGATGGCTGCAAAGGAGGCAGGACTAGTTATTGGGTCTTGTGATCCTTTCCTTCTGCAAATAAAAATGTGGTCTTATTCTTTGAGGGCTGTTAGTACCAATTTTTTTTCTGAATATTAGAAAGAAAAACAAATTAAAGACTCTTCAGATATTTCCATTGTTACAAACTGAAATTTCATTACAGCTATTTCCTCCTACAAACCACAGTGTATGTTTTTACTGTATACTTTATAAGATTTGAAAGTCTGTTTTCAATTTACAGAAGGTTTAATCTTAACCATTTACATGACCTACTTTATTTACAAATGAGGTATCCTCTAGTCAGTTATATTTGAAAGTGTTACCAAAGCAGTGCCTCACTAAAATTAGAGTTTTTATGCAACAAATTTTATTTTCATATGCTATTCCACATCTACGCATCTGTTTCAAACCACAAATCTGGTTTCATATCCTCTAGCATCCTCAGTAGTTATCTCATTCCACATTATGAGAGAATACATCAGTTTTCACAATATTAATGTAAGCAGTGGAAAATAAATATTCATGAACCTCTCCAGTAATGACCAAAAAATAATAATATTCTGCTAAAAGCTTGACATCTACCCTGAAATAAGATTTTTATTAACATATGAAAGTGACCTCTAGCTTTAAATGAGCTTCTTCCAACTTAATATTAAAATGTGTGACCTAACCTCCTTCTGCATAATACCTAATTAAAACTGCTGTATTATTAATATGTTACAGTTATAAAGCAGAAGTCTTATGTGGCCTACTTGGGAAGAAGCTTCTGTAATAAAAATGTTACTTTTACATATAAAAGTTCTGTATGACTTATAACTTAAAATAACATATTTGAATACATTTCCAAAAATATTTGAGTTACATAAAATGTCTTTTACACATCATTGAATTTGCCCACAAAAAACAGTTGGTAAAAGAGGCGCTACTCCATAATTGCAACCAATACCTCACTGTCAGCAATAAACAAACAATTAAGAGTTGTACAGCCTCTCCCAAACTTCAGAAGCTGCTGAGGCTGAAGGTGGGAGGTCCATTTTGCACAATGATTTCAGTAAGAGTTTTGGATTTATCCAAAACTTGATATATCTTTGGATCAGGGTTGGTTTTGTTATTTTTGTTGCTCATATCTGCAGGAAAAGGTGAGTCTGTTTACTTGAAAGACATGCTCATACTACTAAAGATGATAACCACAAATTAACCGATTTCATAATTAATCTTTTGTGATAGAAATATCTTGAAGGATTTTTGAGTCTTTTAATTTCTTTTCATTTAATCTTCTAAGCTGTACTGAAAGTCAATCTGATGTCAACAATTAAGGAAACAATAAAATTAATCTTTTATGTACCTTTACAATTCAAGAGCACTCAGAGTCCATATGGGATAATACTTCCTCAGCAAGGCACTACCCTAGCTACAGAGATGAGCAGAGTCTTGAAATAAGATAGAGTCAAGCAATGCGCAACAGCTGTCTTACACTGTGGTCTTTCTTGTGCTGCTAAAGAGTTACACAGTAGATAGTAGAAGCCATGCTAAAATATCCAAATTGGTTTTCCATTTACCACATTGTCTTCACCTCTAGTGAATGATCTGAAGTGAAGAGGGATGGAAGTATGCAACTTCTTGTGCACCTACTCAGTGGTGCCTTGAAACAATCCTTTCATGATCTGGAACATAATATTTCTTTACTTTTTTCTCATCATACATCACTATAAGTGTTAACACCATGCATGAGTCTACTCAGCCTTCTGATAATGCCTCCATAGCTTTGCAATTACACTGATTTTATGGCTACAACAGAAAAGTTAATAATGCTTCAAGACTTTTCTTACCCAACAGTGGCATTTGCAAAATTTCCTCAGAATTATTGAGTATTCAAATAAATAATGGAACATGAATTCCATGCCACACTCTGGCAAATTTCCAGTTGCTTCCTAGAACAAATCAAATATTGCTGCCACTTCAGCAAAGCAACAGGTTATGTAACCATATAAGAGTACACAATGCCTGTGCTTAAAACACTTTTGATTTTTATGTTTGAGATGAAGTCCTGCAGATTTTATGGATGTCAAAAGTCTAGTAGTCAAATTCCTCAACACATAATGGAAACACTAGTCTAAGGTTATCTAACAAGCTCGATAGTGCAAGAAATAGTAGCCTCTGCCATTGCATATCAGACGTACTTTAAACACACATCTAAGGTGCTCCTGAAGATGATGAAGTACATATCTTATACAGTACACACCTCTTACAGAGTAATGAGGTTGAGAAGCTGCTTGCACTGGCATATGTGATTTGTCTAACATAGATGACCCAAATTTAATAGTTCTGAAATGGATTTTCAATGTGCGTGTCAAGAAGATTTGGCAAAGTTATATTATCCATCTGGTCTTAAAGGCAACACACTTTTCATCAGAAGACACAGAACAGGAACTGAAGTTTCCTTGACATAAGAGTTTTAGTTAAAAAATGGTTCTGTAGGACTCTGATTATGTAGGAAGTTATAAGAGCTAGAAAATCAGTTCTTATTGTGATTTCTTTTGTTTGCTACATCATATTTGTGTTTTTAGACAACATCTAAACCTTTGAAAAAGTCAAAACATCCTTGCCATTCCTAGTCAGAGGGATTTTAGAGTTTCTGGATAGCTCAGAAGTGAAATGAGTTTGAAAGACACGCTCAGAAAGACTAAGCCATCTTAGTAAAATGACGCATTATAAAAAGTCCACTGAAATGGATGAACTTCAGTGTAAATCTGGTGGACATTAAAAGACATCAGAGATCTACAATTGCAGATCTGAGATCAAGAATAACAGGTGATAAATTACAAAAAGGAATGAATTATTCAAAGATTCCTGCTGAGAGCATGAGATATTAAAGGTCTTGTGGTAATACAAAGTCTTAAATAAAAATGGGAGGACAGTTTTAGAATTAACATCAACATAATTAACAGCCCGCATTTTCTCCTTAAATTTACATTTCATTCTTCTTCTCAGCATTTCTTTTTTCATTCCAAAGGAAACTTTTAGAGTGACAGCTTGTTCAGTTGGTCATTATTTGTGTGGAAGCATTGATGGAGTCAGGACAGCAAGGTACAGGAACTCCAGTGTTTCTCATGGCTCACCATTCCCTAAAAGTAACATTTTGCAGACCAACTGAATTAATAACAACAGTTTTCAACCTTAACAACAACATAATCTTTTCTGAAAATGTACCCTAGTGTATAACACAAAGTAATTTCCAAATATTTTAATGAAACTAGCAGACAGCTTGCTCTGTGGCATGCCATGGTGAGACAAAGTTATAGAAACTATAATGTGCATTACAGTTTGTTAACATTTTTCCATGACCCTTCTTTCTGGTGTCATTTGAGAGTAAATCATTTAGTGATACTGAATTTATTTGCACAGATGTTTTATCATGTTTATTTTGCTACTGAGTCTATGTAAACATAAAATATGGCTGTGCAAAAACTAAATCTAAATATCAGTAGGTTTTGCATTTTACTGACAAGGTACATGTTGCTGACTCATTCAATTGTAACAATAATCACATTTGGATCTCATACAGCTTTTGAACTATTCTAAGCAGCTAATATACAGAATACATTAATTGTTAAACATATATGACATAAATCAATTTTTATCTTCAGAAGCAAAATTTCTATTTTGTTTCTTGGCTCAGAGAAAAGTTCTTAAAGTGGTCAGAAAATATTTGTTACTACAAAAGTGCATCTACCAATCTAAAAAATAGAAGCTTATTAATGCAAAATATGACTAAATATGTAAATTAATAAAGTGAAAATTGAAAATTAATACAATTTTCCAAGCAGAATTACAATTAATACATTTTTTTTTCTAAAATGTCAGTATAACTGTTAATATTCTTTAAAAAATTCTCTGTAGAGATCACTCATGTCTCAATCCCCTATATGCACTTTGAAAGTAATGTGTATTCCTTCCTTACAATGACTTATAATATATAGAGCATACTGCTCTGAAACAACTGCTGTGGAAGAATTTTTTTGGTAGGAGACAGCAGGTTATCTCTGAATTGAGATTACTTGGTATTTTTTGAGCTGTATGTGAAGAACTACCTGGAAAGTGTGGGGCAGATGAAGGGAGATTTTAAAGATCATAAATGGTATTTAATGATTTCCACTTGTAAGTCTTTATAAAATTTCCGCTAAGTAAATAACTCTCTTGCTTCTGTAATATTTATGAATCCATGAAAAGATAATTTTTCTAACTGATTTTTTCTGTATATTGTGCTCATCTAAAATACAGTGCAGCACTGGTTTTATGGCCTAAGAGGGAATTTCATTTCACTGCAACAGAAGCCAGAGTAGTTAAACAATTATAATTTTGCATATTGATAACAGGTATCTTTTGGAGTGTCTTCTCTGTCCTTTACTGGAGAACTCTGACATAAATCTTTTAAATATACCAAGAGCAGCAGAAAGAAGTTTACAAAACCATTTGCAGCAAAGTAACATAACATGTCCACAAGAAAAACATGGTGTCCCTTTTCCCCTCTGAGTACATAAAGAACAAGGATAGCCATGAATAATGGAAGCACTCAGTAGTTCCTTCTCTCAGGACAATATGTGATAAATTTACAGTGACCATGGAGATAACTAAGGCACTTACAGACTTATGTCTATGGAACACCAGTGTCAGGTATGGTCTAACAACCTGTAGAAAGGAACACAAGGTTTAGTAGTAGTTGCTGTCATTAATTTCCAAAGGAGAGAGGCTTCCTTCTGAAAATCTATATGAAATTTTGAGAAAAGGATTGTTCTTCTGGCATCTAACTCAATGGACTTTTATATGCATGTAAATGGAACAAATATACCTAAAAAATCTAATATATTAATGTGGCCTAGCACTGTAGCACTGTACAGTTTTAAATTTTGAAGTATGATTCGGCGTTATGAAAACAGAAATTTCTGCGTGTTGTGTTACCAGGATAAATATAGTTAGTAAATTCATGTCAAATCCTGAAAATATGTTTATTGAAATATTCAGAAGGTAAAACAATCAACTGGATTAAATAATTTAAAATGTAAATGAAAATGTTGAGGTTTTCATAATATAATTAAAAATATAAGCTTCTGCATTTCAGAGAGTGAATAGCAGCTATATTTTTATTCTACTAAAGTAATGTTTCTCAAAATAAAGAAAACTGTTTGCAGTTCTAATATTATAATATTGATAAAAAAATCATATTAAACTAAAAGTGAAAAAAAGAGAAAGGATTATCATGGCATAGCACCTCCTGGGGATGTTAATCAGGATACCCTCACAGTCCTAGTCCTGACATTTGAAACTCCCTAGCAGTGCCTGATTTAGCTATTTTCCTGGTCTGGGACACATTGGCTGATTTGCTCAAGACTTTCTCCTTTTCTCTCTTTTTCAGGCTGCACCATCTCAAATGGTCTTAAATACTATAGTAAGTGTAGACCCCTGGAGGGAACTGGTGACCTCTCCTGCAAATCTGGAAGATGAGCTGATGAAATGTGGTCACTGCTCTGAGTGTAGGTCCAGGACCAAATGGCTTCTAAAAAAGGGGCTCAGAAACTGAAGTCAATGATACGCCATAAACAGTTCCCAAAGTAGTAAGAAAGATGGAGCAGTTTAGAGAAATCGGTGCTACAGAGCCAGCAGGATATTGATTTTTGGTCAAGTTCTAAGGTCTACATCTGTTGGGGGACTTACTGAAGAGATTCGCAGTAAGTGGGGAGCAGATAAGCACTGTGGAATAAACAAAGTGTCCTGAAAATTGGAGAGTCCTGGGCACATTTGACAGCTAATGATTTTGCTTTAGGAGCAACTGTAAGTGAAGAAACAAACCAAGTAAAGAACATCCAAGATGACAGGTATTTACCAACTCAAACACAGTGAAGAAAGAGAAAGGACAAAATATTTTGCAGTCCTCAAGTAATTTTTGAAGCTGAACCTTCAGACTAACTTTGCATGGAAATTGACAGGTCATATATTCAAGAAACTCCAGGCTGTTTTCTGCTTTACGTAGGTGGCACTTACACTTTGCCTCATCTCTGGTGTCATATTTTATCTTGATACTACCATAGAATCAAAATGCAATTCCAGCACATATCACTTGTACCCTGTGATTTGTTAAAGCGACTCTTCTGGACCAGCAGACACAGAAGGTTGCTATGTCATCCTTTTAATACTTTATGAATTTTCTCAAAATATCCATAGAAGGCTCACTATTCACAAAAGCATTCACTTTCAGGAAATCAGAAGTGGCCCTGACCTAAAGAGGTTATTACACAGGATACCTAACAATTTTCATAAAATGGCGTTTGCTTTTCCTGCTTCAAAGTTATGGGTTATGCTTTGAACTATTATGAAGCAAGCTCTTTCATTGTGCTTGACCGGTTTCAAAAGTCAAATGCTTCACTATCCTTTTCCGAAATACCTCTGTGCATGAATTTTGTTTTCTGTTTTCTCACAATGCAGTGACCTCATTTGTTGAACAGTGTTATACATTTCTTGGCATTTTGGTTTCTGTATGTACCAATTCCCTTATATTTGTCATACATGATTTAGACAGCTTTGGTGTTTTTCCTGCAAAAAAATTAAAACCTTAAAACACTGGCTAATATTTAATGAGATTTCTTTAAACTATAGATAATTCTAATTTTAGAAGCACCATCATTTTTATTTTTACTTATAAGGTTGATATGAAGACTGCGACATAACTCCAGTACCACTGTCTTTGGTGAATCACACTAATGCATTGGAGTTCCACAATGAGACCATCAACTTAAATTTATGTTTGTTTTTCATTCTTAGATTTGAAAATATAAATTTAGCCCTTTTCAACAAAAATATAGGCCAATTCATTGCAGCTAGTTGCTAGCATGTGTATTTCTTCACTTGTCTGAATCAATACCACCTCCTGTCCCAAGGTACTTTAAAAAGCTGGGGTAGGATCTGAAAAAGATCTCAGCCTCACTACATCAACTTTCAAGTAGCATTGAGTTTTAATAAAGATAGCCCTGGAGAATATTAGAAAAACTTTTCATGACCACTCCCTATTAAGAGCTCCAAAATAAGGGCACACTGAAGGGACAAAAATCAAAGGGGTAGAGACCACATCAAGGAAAGTCCTACATGAGAGTTAAATGTTCAAGTGCAGAATTCAGACAGACAACTAACTCCCATCAACTTAGTATTAAATGGCTAATTGCTATTAGTCCTTTGAACATTGGCTCCATAGAGTTCTTGAAGGATGGGCACGTTTAGGATTTTTTGGAGGTTTTTTTCTGAGAAGCGTTTAGGCTTTTAGAATCATAGAATAGAATCATAGAATCATTTAGGTTGGAAAAGAACTTTAAGATCATCGAGTCCAACTGCTATCCTAGCTCTGCCGAGTCCACCACTAAACCATGTCCCTAAGCACCATGTCTACACACCTTTTAAATACCTCCAGGGATGGTGACTCAACCACTTTCTTGGGTAGCCTGTTCCAATGCTTGACAACCATTTTGATGACGAAATTTTTCCTAATATCCAATGTAAACCTCCCCTGGCGTAACTTGAAGCCATTTCCCCTCATCCTAGCGCTTGTTACTTGGGAGAAGAGACCAACACCCACCTTGCTACAACCTCCTTTCAGGTAGTTTAGAAAGCGATAAGGTCTCCCCTGAACCTCCTTTTTTCCAGGCTAAACAACCCCAGTTCCCTCAGCCACTCCTTATATGACTTGCTCTCTAGACCCTTTACCAGATTTGTTGCTCTTCTCTTTTAGAGGATTGTTTGTTTTTTCACTATTTCTGTAGCCTGAGGGATTTTTTGTTCTGAGGTACTTGAGAAGCAGGCTGATAAAATCCCAACCACTTTATATGTGTGTATATATATAAATATATATTTACATATATATATTAAAAGACAGTTTTTTATTTTTTTGGCTAGGTATCAAAAGATAAAGAAATGGAACATTTATTATCACATATAACTTATCCTTGTGATAAGTTCCATCCCTAAGGAAAAAAAAGGAAAGATTTAGGTAAGATCTGCCATGCAAGAGGGTTAATCAATGCAAACATCAAAGGAAAAACACAGCATGTAAGGAGAAGTAGAATAATAACACTTTATGATTTTCTGAAGAATAGGTTTCTGCCTTAGGGATTTATTAAAAAGCAGGCATTTTTTCAAAATACTGCCCCGTGGAAAGAAACTCCCAGGTATCTCCTCTGCAAGAGTTATGCTACTTTGTAAATGGCTTTATGCTGGTGTGTTGAGGATGTGCAGAAGTTGCTGGTAGCTTATAAAAAGCTGTCAATGATCACAAATAGAGCCATCAGCAATATTTTGACCCCACAGGCAAATGTGAGCAAAACCATGGCTCCACATTAGTAGAAAAATTGGGTGTTACTAAAGAATCGATATTAGCTGTCATTTAAACATATCTATCAGCAAATTAACCTTGTAATTACATTGGTAATATTACCATGAGAAGACACTAATAATACTACAACTAATAATTTTATCATTGCCATTGAGTTCGAACAACATTTTTTTAAAACTGAAAAGAATCAATTTCTGATTTATGTCATTATCATCATGACTAAATATTTAGGATTCACAAGACACAGCCATGAACAGGACTATAGTGTTAGGGATTAGTGGACATAAAGGACCATCCAGATCCAAAAATCCTGTGATCTACAGAACCAAAGGCAATGTGTAAAAAAAATTGTTCTCTTCTTCCCAAGGAAAATAAGTCATTACTCTTAAAAGTAGTGCAACTTTCTTTTAGATTTTTGCTTCCTGTTATGGCATCTCATTCTGTAAAGCACTGCAAAACATGAAAAAAAGAAAAGGCGGGGGGGGGCTTCCTCTTTAAAATACTTAGGCTTTTTGCCAGTAAAATGCTGACTTGCCCCACAAACCTGCAAAGCTCTCAGGCATAGTCTCACTATTAGGCACAATAATATTCCATCTTTCATTAGAGTATTCCAGTTCTTAAAATAAGGATGTACTCAGCTAATTTGCTGGAGTACTCTGCAGGCCCTTTTAGGGCCGATGGTTAACACCTTAAGTGATTCATTCTCCATATGCCTTGAATGAAGTGAAAATGAAAAAATATTCCTTTGTCATTTGTTGGTGACAGAAGATTGCAGGACTGGTATCCAGATTGAATCTTTCTTCTTCTATAACTGGTAATTCTCTTGTATTGTGTGCACACCTCATTCTCTTTTCTGCCACACATCTGTCACTTTAAGTAGATTGTTTATCATCCAATAAAGCATAATTCTTCTTATCTATGAATTTTCATCTCTGTTGTCTTATCTCTGTTTGAGCACACTGAGTTCTTCATTATGTTGGTTAAGAGTAACTTGCTTTTTCCAGTGGCACTGCTCAGTTAGACAGCAACTTCTTTTTTGTAGTAGATTCATTAAATTTGACATCGTAACTACTTGTCTTCTCTCTTCAACTTGACATCCTTCACAGTGTATCGACTTTTGGATCTGCCAATGGCAGCTTTCAGTATTATTGCTTTTTCGTTTCTTTAACTTTGAATGTAAAATACCTAAACAACTACATTTGTCATCATGTAAAGACAACATGTAATTCAAAGGAAGGTAGAGAAAGGTGAAACATAGGGGGAACTAATTATGTCAGTAACAATGGATTAGGTATGTTGATGAACAGTGTAAAAGTACCTGTTTTCAACAGAGTTAAAGACAAAGCTAAACAATGGCTAAAATCCTTTAGTGATAAACTATAAGCATTTCTAAATCCCTTTATAACAATTTTGTGTATAACTTCATCAGTAGGTAACAACTCCTCAAATCTTAAGTCATTTCAGATATGGAATGGAAAACTATTGCTCTGGGTTATAGAACAGGCAGACCTAGAGAACAAGGTGCAAGTGAGGGCTACCTGGCTGCCTAACGTGAAATTTCCATGACCAAATCCTCATGAACTAGGGCTTTCCTTTCTCAAGCAACGTGTTGATAGCCTACACCTATCAACAAAGAAAAAGCATAATTTTTTTGCCTTACTGGAACAGCACAGATGGTATAAAGAAACGTAATTTGGTGACAGATTAAGTGCATTGGTGGCATGCTTTCCACTTCATCTATAAGCACCACAGGATGACATTATAACATCTCTCTTCTCCAGTGTATTTGCATGAGAATGTAAAAGTCTGTTCTTTCTAATCTAATTTAGAAAGTGTCACAGTCTACTCGGAACTATACTAAATTGCTTACAGTAATACCTGAAATGGCGCCTGGAAAGTTCAGGCTAGTACAAGATCTAGTTTGTATTTACATCTTAGGTGGTTTGGAGAAAAAATATCTTAAAATTCCTTATGTCTGCAGTGCATACATGACATAGAATCATTCAAATAGACTAATTTAAAAGAGTATTTAAAATACACCCCACTGAATGAAGTAAGGTGTCTTAAGCAATGCCATTAGTACATTATCACAATCATGTATAAGACACACATGGGCTAATATGCAAGCAAGAGAGGTAAATATTTTTAATCTTTACTGTCCTGAAGCAAAATGTTGGAGAGAAGGATGTCAGAAGTAAGGAGGAGAACACTTTCATAATTTTCTTACACTGATCTTTGATGATATTATTATCACAGAATCCCAGAATGTTAGGGGTTGGAAGGGACCTCTGGAGATCATCTTGTCCAGCGCTCCTGCTTGAGAGGTACACCTAGAGCAGGGTGCACAGGACTGCGTCCAGGCGGGTTTTGAATATTTCTGGAGAAGGAGACTCCACAACCTCTCTGGGCAGCCTGTTCCAGTGCTCTGTCACCCTCGCAGTAAAGTTTTTCCTCAGAGTCAGGTGGAACTTCCTGTGTTCCAGTTTGTGCCCATTGCCCCTTGTCCTGTCATTGGGCACCACTGAAAAGAGTCTGGCCCTTCCTCTTGACACCCACCCTTTAGATATTTATAAGCATTGATAAGATCCCCCCTCAGTCTTCTCTTCTCCAGGCTAAAGAAACCCAGGTCTCTCAGCCTTTCCTCACAAGACAGATGCTCCAGTCCCCTGATCATCTTTGTAGCTCTCCACTGGACTCTCTCCAGTAGTTCCCTGTCTTTCTTGAACTGGGGAGCCCAGAACTGGATGCAGTACTCCAGATGTGGCCTCACTAGGGCAGAGTAGAGGGGGAGGATAACCTTCCTCGACCTGCTGGCCACACGCCTTTTTATGCACCCCAGGATACCATTGGCCTTCTTGGCCACAAGGGCACAGTGCTGGCTCATGGTCAACTTGCTGTCCAACAGCACTCCCAGGTCCTTCTCAGCAGAGCTGCTTTCCAGCAGGTCAATGCCCAACCTGTACTGGTGCATGGGATTGTTCCTCCTCAGGTTCAGGACCTTACACTTGCCCTTGCTGAACTTCATGAGGTTCCCCTTGGCCCAGCTCTCCAGCCTGTCCAGGTCTTGCTGAATGGCAGCACAGCCTTCTGGTGTATCAGCCACTCCTCCCAGTTTTGTATCATCAGCGAACTTGCGGAGGTTACACTCTGTCCCTTCGTCCAGGTCATTGATGAATATGTTGAACAGGACTGGACCCAGTACAGACCCCTGGGGAACACTGCTAGTTACGGGCCTCCAACCAGACTCTGCGCTGTTGATCACGACCCTCTGAGCTCTGCCATTCAGCCAGTTCTCAGTCCACCTCACTGTCCCACTCATCTCATCCACACTTCCTAAGCTTACCTATGAGGATGTTATGGGAGACCGTGTCAAAAGCCTTGCGGAAGTCAAGGTAAACAACATCCACTGCTCTCCCTTCATCTACCCAGCCAGTCATGCCATCATAGAAGGCTATCAGGTTGGTCAAGCATGATTTCCCCTTGGTGAATCTACGTTGATTACTTCTGATAACCTTCTTTTCCTCTACATGCCTGGAGATGACCTCCAGAATGAACTGTTTCATCAGCTTTCTGGGGATAGAGGTGAGGCTGACTGGCCTATAGTTTCCCAGATCCTCCTTCTTGCTCTTTTTGAAGACTGGAGTGACATTGGCTACCCTCCCGTCCTCGGGCAACTCTCCTGTCCTCCATGACCTTTCAAAGATGACAGAGAGTGGCTTAGCAACAGCACCCACCAACTCCCTCAGCACTTGCAGGTGCATCCCATCAGGGCCCATATTATGACAAATGAAGTAAAACACACATTCAGATACACAAAGCGTATTTGCTAGGATTTGAAACCAGACAGTAATAATTCAGATTAAGGCTTATAGAATAAGTATATTATGGTAATGATTGGAAAGCTAGATCTGAAATGATAAGAAGGAAAAAAAAGAAAAAAAGGGAAAAAAAGTAATCAACTGATATGTCCTTCTTAATTGTAAAAATGAAGCATAAGTTTAGCAGTCTGGTTTTAGGAGTCTGTTGCTCTCTGGTACCTTAATCTGTTCAATAAATACATAGAAATACAGTCATTACATTCAAGATTGCAGATGATACAAGGATTACAAGATAGAACAAATAAGGTTGAATGGTACAAACTAAGTCAGATTTTGATTGTTTACATGAGCAGCATAGCAGATGGTAAAGTCATTTTTTTGTACAGAAAGATGCAAAATAATTAGGCTTGGAGCAACAAAACAAGCTATACAATATGTGGCAAATGGCCCAATAATTTAGCACACTGATCAGGAAAACAATTTGAAGGTTATTACGGAAAATCATTTTAACCAGCAACACAAAGCACAGTAGCAGTAAAAAAGGCAATCAAAACATTATTGTGAATGTGTAGATGGATAGACTATAATAAAAGAAAACATAATGCTGTTATTGCACACTTCCTATTAGGCTATATAGGAAATACACATGCTGTACTGGCTACTTGGTACAGGAAGAAAATAATCTTTTGAAGTGAAAAAAAGGGTCAGCAAGATGATATTACATCTCAAAAATATACACATCTTGAAAAAATGTGTCTTCAACATTAAGGTTATGAAAGAACTTGTGTGACAGAATAAGATGCAAAAAAAGTTTTCTTCTAATCCTATATTTGCAATTTCAGGTATAGAAGCTCTGAAGAAAGGTCCATTTTCTGTAATACCCAGATTATACAAGTCATCCTTTTGACACCTTGGTACTAGTTAAGGAATAATGTCGTAATAGGTATCAGGGTCCTAAAAGAGTTGCATTTACAGTCCCTGTAAAGGATAATGAGTTCCTAAATTATAGAAATCCTTAATCAGCTTGGTTGAGTTAAATACCCTCATCCTAGCATGAAGCACTGGAAGTTAGTAACAAGATAGCTTTGGATATACAAAAATGTTATGGTCACTTTATCCACAATTAATGACCATGATGCAAAGTAAATGTTATTGAAATAAATGCAAAAACATAGTAGTATATCTAGCCTTTTCCTCTCCAAATGTTTTAAGCTTCTGTTCCTGTGTTAAAATAACTGTCATATCAAAGATCTATACTAGTTACATCAGCAGCAGCATCAAAATTGTACTTTTGGTCTGGCATTAATAAAGACAGTAAATAATTTTAGTCAGAGATGAGGCTTAAATGAAATTCAGAAAATCATTTTCAATAATTCAGAAAGGTAAATTTAGTAATGAAAATTCATAGTCTAAAGGCAAGAATTCTTTACAAAGATTATTTGTCTGCTCTGCTATCATCACTTTTTATTACTGTAAGACTAACTCATGCTACATTTTTTGGTTTCCTTGAAGACAGAGAATTCACCTGCATTTAAAAACTAAATTTTTCTTATGCCAGCTACACTCAGGGATACATGAAATGTTTAGTATCGAGATTTATGACAGTTTCTCAAAATAAGATTTTTTAAATTCTATTAAAGTATTAACTCTTTAGCATCTGTTAACCTCTATATTTAAAATGTTCTTATTCTTCTGTGTTGTGTGAGCTGTTTTTTAAACTACATATTTCTTGTTCTGGCAGCAAAATTGCTTACAATAAAAAATTATTTATTAGCAGTGCCAAAACAACATATGAGACAGTAAATTCAGAGATTATCAATTTCATTGTTTCCTTATAAATTCCTAATTAGGAGGCTATTGAAATTATTATAGTCCCCATCATCTGAAATAATGCTGCGTTACCTTCACTAACTGTACTGAGAGTTTAGTTCTGCTGAAGGTATACTATCAGCACACCAGACATGCTCAGTCAGATAAAGAAAGTTGGTGTGAAAGCTCCTCTCTATCTTACTTGGAGTGGTGGTGGGCAACTCTCATTCCTTAAGGGCACAATTATGGGACCATCTTAGTGAGACCAGTTTCACAAAAATTCTCTCCTTTTTAGTAGTATGCTCTAGGATTTCCAAGGAACACAATGGTATAAAGCTCAGCACAACTTTGCTTTGAAAATGCCAAGACTTCTACAGCTGTGTAAACTTGTCTTGTTTAATCCTCTTTTGTCCCACAAAACAATGAAGCTGTACACCTCAGGCTCCTCTGCTTCGTATTTTGGTGCTGCTAATAAATGCGTGTCCTTTGTGTACCCAAGGTTGCGAGAGTTAATATATTCATGTGTTCTAGAGGAACAGCTAAAAATTCAGGTAAGTACATGGTGCAGATGAAAGCATGAGGGTTCATGTTTTCTTGCATGGTGAATGAAATTAGTATGCGAACAAACCAACTATATGTGTATAAAATATCTCAAATTGAAGGTATCAAGTCCTAGTTAGATAAAGCTATTTCTACAGCAAGTAGATAATAAGAAAAATGGAGAGGCAAAAAAGACATGCCTCCTTACTGGGGTAAGGGGAAAAAAAAAAAATTAAGAGAGGCCTGAGACCATAAGATGGAGATGAGTTCATCCACATAAATGATTTTTAGTCAAAAGTAACTGAGAGCTGAATCTGCCCTAGGAAGGTTTTTGCTGTACATTTGGTTAGTCACTAGACGGTGTCCTGCACACATACTATGTATGAGGGGAAATCGCGGAAACTGGTAAAAAACCAATTACAACAGGGAAACACCAAAGTGGTTTTGTTGCTTCCAAGCCTGGTGTAATACCTAGGAAAGGGACTAGTGCTGTCATGACTCTGCATAAGGGAACATGGAGAACCACGGACATAGCACCTTGGGGATCTCTATCTCACTTCTATGCACCACGCAATGTTTCACGGTACAGTGGGAACACCTGTATCATCCTCCAGTATCTTCATACAGTTTGAAAATGTCAAACTTATGCTTCCGTTTGGCCAAGTAATTTAATGTGTGATTAACTTTAAGAAATCAGTGATGTCTTTTTCAACTAGCAAAGTCCACTGTCGTGGTTTAACCCCAGTCAGCAACCAAGCACCATGCAGCCGCTCGCTCACTCCCCCCTGGTGGGATGGGAGAGAGAATCAGAAGAGTAAAAGTGAGGAAACTCATGGGTTGAGATAAAGACCATTTAATAGGCAAAGCAAAAGCCACGCGCACAAGCAGAGCAAACCAAGGAATTCAGTCACCGCTTCCCATGGGCAGGCAGGTGTTCAGCCCTCCCCAGGAAAGCAGGGCTCCATCACGCATAACGGTTACTTGGGAAGACAAAGGCCATCACTCCAAACGTCCCCCCTTCCTTCTTCTTCCCCCAGCGTTGTATACTGAGCATGACGTCGTATGGTATGGAATATCCCTTTGGTCAGTTGGAGTCAGCTGTCACGGCTGTGTCCCCTCCCAGCTTCTTGTGCACCCAGCAGAGCATGGGAAGCTGAAAAAGTCCTTGACTAGTGTAAGCACTACTTAGCAACAACTAAAACATCTCCACATTACCAGCACTGTTTTCAGCATAGATCCAAAACATAGCCCCGTACTAGCTACTATGAAGAAAATTAACTCTATCCCAGCTGAAACCAGGACATCCATATTCTGCAGTGTAATAAAACAGGTGTCCCCTTGGGATTATTTAAGAACATAAAGTAGGGTACATAGGTGCATGCTTAACTGGTGCCTTAATCTGTTCAACAGATACATGGAAATAAGAAACAAATTTGTAAGTTGGTATCAGCTTGTATATGGAAAAAAAACCCACGGGTACATTCATCAGATGCTCCATTTCACATAAATAATTCAGTCTGCTGCAATAATAACCATCTTTCCAGGAACTTTATGGACTTAGTGCATTCACTTGCCACCTGATTAGATTAATAGCAAATCCCTGTTCTGAGCTTCAAATTATTATTTTCAGATGATTAATTAAATTAAAATATACATAAATTATCTAATCACATACAACTTTATTTGTCAGACTATTTTAATAAAAAAGCTTTCTGAGAAAGAGGTCAGTTTACAATATTAACTTTAATAAACAATTCTTAAATGTAGTTTTACACTCAGATCTCTGCATAAATGTTCCATCAGTTTACAACAAAACAAATACCAAGAGCTTTTATTCCATCAGACAGGCAAAAGTTATTTACTCTTTCTGTTTTCCCCTGGATTTAAGTGGTCAGTACAAAAGAATTACAGTGATATAAATTATTTACCTGTTTTAGACAATTCACAGTTCTTTAAATCCTTTTTCCTCAGTGGACTTTATTTAACAAATCCAAACTATTTCAGAATCTCCACATTAAAATGGATAAGTCAATGATAAATTTAATTCAGAAAACAAACATTTGTATTTTTCCTCAGGAATGACAAGCTTGTAATTATATACTAATCTCCCTCCAGCATCTGTTTTGATATTTCTAATTGCATACATTTATTATGACATCATAAATCTGTAGGAAAGAAACCAAAGATGATTTTTCAAATATACTTCTCATGGTAAAAACAAGTAATCCACAGTATTTTCAAATATTTTAAAATATAATAATTATACTTTCTAACTTTAGTGGTCAGAAGAGGAAAAGAAAAAATTATCCCTTGCATATAATAACATTTTCATGGATTTTATTCAGATTTTCAAATAAGTTATATATTAAGAACAGTATCTAGCTATATCACCTTAAGAGCCTTCTGGCATGATTTAAAAAAAAAAAAAATCAAACTACACTTGACCAAACTGCTCTGCAAGTATCTCAAGTCATCTATACTCCTATCAGTACATTTCTGAAAGCTGTATTATAAAGCGTGTTTCATGTGGTGTCCTAAACCTAGGAGAAGCATTATTCAGTGCTTATTCTGATGTAAGGATTGCAATTTTGAGAAACATTATTCATAAGGTTCTTCCCTCTCTTAAATATCAGGTAAGTAGTCTTGCAGAACATCATAAAACCAACAAAATTCCAGACAAATTTTGCCAAACCCAGAAAGGTTTAGTTATTTATCTTACAATGGAGTTCAGGTCCCTAGGAATGTGCTTTTGATAAAAGTTGCACAGTTTGAATAACAGTTCAGGTCCTCGGACAAATCCTTTCCACTAACTACAAAGGCATTTAACAGAATACTTCTTGAATAATTTACTTTTTCTTGTTTTATGTGTATGTGTTTAAAGATGCTGATTCTGTAAAACTGAAAGCTGACTACATTTTCTTGTCAAATTTGTGTTGTGACACACTTTCTTAATTAGATTTGCTGATTTATTGCTAATGAAGATAAAATGTCTTGTGCAGACACAGTTACTGGCTTTTGCAATCATTTGAAACTGGCACACAAGTAATTTTAGAGAAATTTCAAAGCTGTCTTCTGATTCACTGCTTTTCTACTTGGCTGTTAAACTTATTCTCCTTACAAAAGTGATAGATAAGGCAAAATATTCACATCAATTTTTCTTTCCACAAGATTCTAATGACTATTTCTGTGAAAGAATTACAATAATGATGGTAAAGTGTCACTTACATATTTGAAAAAATGATTTAAACAGATTTTTCTACTTCAGAATTCAATAAAATTCATTATTTACTGGTGGATATATTGCTAATATTTAATTTTTGTAAGTGGAAAATTCAAAAAAGAAACCTAGGTTAATACATAAATTAATAATAAAACTATCACTGAAGACACCCTAAATTTTTTCAGGTTAATGCCAGTACCAATGCAGAAGGGCACTGGGGAAGATAGGGGAGGTTTACTGATTCTTGTTTAATAAGTTCCAGTGTTATTTTAAGAAACAAAAGAATTATCTTGCAACATATTTTATGTAAATCTCTTGCAGGTCACTACTATGATGATTCATTTACACCTACCACTCTCAAAATTCTTATATGGTTAACAAGACTTTGAGTTTGAGTAAAGGAAACTTACTTGACTTTGAGTCAAGTTTGAGTAAAAGAAACTTTTCACTCAGTAGTTTTTCTTACAAACTCTTGCAGTACTTCCTGAATAAATTACTCAACAAATCTATTTTTTCAACATTTGTCCCGATCTAGTTAACAATGAGGGCCCTTGGCCAACTTCAATATGTGAATAGCATTTAATTTCAAAAACACCTTATTAAGATGAAAATGGGCATTAAAGAACACAGTCTAATAGTTCCATGTCGAGGTACTCTAAGGTGTCTCCCAACTTTTGTTCTTCTGTTTGCGATGCTGACCACCAACAGGGACTGGATGTGCAACCAAAATGTAACTCTAATACCAATATCTGGGAGAATCACATTCTTTGTCTCACAGTCACAGTGGGAAAAGTCTTCCATTTTGTCCTTCACATTTCTCTCAGAGAAAAGATTTAGCAGTTTGTAGGCAAATGTTATAAGCATTCAAATCAAACTTCTCCAAAATAAAACTAAAAGCAAGGTAAGCCTGTTCCAGAAGAGAACAAACCTTATGAGCTCTTAGGCTCTGCTCTTACATTAAACATTCCACAGGTAGACCTCTCTCCTTCCTAAGGACCATGCCTGCAACAGCCTCCATTCCATTTTCATGTGTTTTTACAAATAACTGATACTATCACATACCTTCGAAATCTGTAAATAAACCTATAAAAATATTAGAACACTTCTCCTGATGCAAACTTACAAAACAAGTGTCATAATACATAATACAACTAAAAAACCCAAACTGTTTTGTTTCATGCGTACTAAGTATCTGTTAACCTTTCAGAGACTTATGCCTGTAGTAAGAATATAATGTTTTCTCTGGTTCTCTCTTTTTGATACCTTAAAGAGAAGTTACTACAGGAACATGTAATGATGATCAATAGCACACAAATAACTGGCATAATGATCATAAAAGAACACTTATATAGCTACCCTGCCCTCTCTGATTAAAAGAAATCAGATTTCTTATGGTCATAAAAATTCAAAATAGTTTTTAAGTAAACTAGGTGAAAAAAATGAAATTGAAAAAACATTCAAGAAAATTTGGGGTTAAGGACATGTTTGTATGAATATCTTATTAATAATGATGTGCATATATATATACATATTTGAAATTTTTTTAAATTCAAATTCAAAATGTTCTTGGACTATGATTAAAGCAAAATACTAACAAACAAAATAGGTTATTCACCATCACATAGAAAATTTTGAGTTTCCAAAAATTAGTAAATAGCAATGTTTGAGAAATCATTTCTTAATTGGGTAAAGTTACTGACTTAAACAGTTACAGCAAACATTCTCTTTAGAATCATGCAACAGTATTAAAGGATGCGGTGTGGATTATCTGATAAAGTATTGGTTCTTCTGCTTTAGAATAAGCACAACAGGAAGATTCAGACTAAGATAAAAACATTCAGTTAGGAATATTACAGATACAAAAGGAAAATTATCTGCTCATTCTTATTAGCAGGAAATGTTTCAAACCTCAGAGAGATTGGACTGCATTACATAATGAAGAAGGAATGAAGTCCAAAGCTCCATTGAAGCAGCAGAATGAAATTAAAAGATGAAAAAAGAAAAGTCACATAAATTTTAATAGCTTAAGTAGATGAGTCAATCAGTACCCAATTGCTTTCTTTTCTCTCTGTACTACATTTCAACATTATGATTTGTACTCTGTTTTATGTTAATAGCATACTGGCTGATACTGCTTTCAGTTGTGTCAAACTTCATTGAAAATGTGCATGTGGAAAGCAAGAGGCTAACTAGCTGCTCCTCACTCAGTATAAAAGAGAAGAAATTAGCCTTTTTTGGTAAAATTTATAGCTGGCGCAACAGGTTTATCCCCTTTCTTTCTATTCTCCCTCCCCACCCACCCCACTTCCACCAGAAAAGCCCATAGCCTGCTTTACAAACAAAAGTATTTGTAGAGCGCATGTGGGTGTAGATATATCACTAGAAGACTTGTAAGAAAAAGGACAATGAAAAAAGCTGAGATAAAATAGCAAGACAATTCTAGGTACAAATACAAAAACTCTGGTGGAATAGACCATGAGAAAAAGCTTAGAGAAAGTGAGGAGAAACACTGAAGAATCAGACTCCAGAAAAAGACATCTTACCACAAAACCAGAATAAATAAAAGAACAAAGATGTCAACATCACCCCTTTGTCCTAACTAAAATAACATGCTAGACCCTAAGTTCTGGTTAATGTATTAGGTTAAAAGAGCATAGAAATCTTCTACTTTTAATTAGTATTGCTGTTTTGACATCTCTGATTGCTGAGTGGAGAACTAACCATGAAATTCATATTGAAAAGTTTCAATATATACATCTCTCTGGATAGTAAGATATCATTATGCTTACTTTTCTGATGAGTATTTATAGCAAATAAACATACATACATAAAAGTTATCAGGAAGTATCCAAAAAGACTGGATGCGCAAGTCCAGGTATTTTCTTCCTTTAAAATGAAAAATTTTGTGGGTGCTAAGCTCCTACATCACCTGTATTTTCAAGACCTACAGGATACTGAATTTAATTGAGTCAAAAGATACTGTGTTGGAACACAAAGACACAACATACATAAACAATCAAACTTACTGAGAGTAAAAAGATGAAAGGCAAGAGGTACTAAAAGAATCACACAATAAATTTTGCAAGTCAAATGAAAATCTTGGTGTAAGTAAGTGCAGTTTTCGAATTGTTCTTATATATGCTGGAAATGGTCAAAATAGCCTCTGCTGTACTTATACAGTGGCTTCGTTTTCTCCTGGTCCTGATATAAATATATTATTTGATTTGAGGAATTTTTCCTCCTGTTACTTTTTTGGTTTTTTATTTACGTTGAAGACCAAAGGAGATAGGAAAAGAAATTTAGCACTTTTGTTTTTCTAGTATTATTTGCCTAAGAGATCAAGCGTAATGGAAAAGACTGAAGAAAAGTATACAGCCATATTAACCCCCTGCCAGAAGAACCTACTAGATTGCAATTTATATTATATAGGTCTTGATGCTTATGAACTAGTGATTCAGGTCACTTTTAGAATAATACAGGAATAAAATGAAACTATTCTTCACAGACATTTTTCTCAGTTGGCACCAAACTGCATGGTGCTTCTGTTTCACAAAACTAAAAAAAGGCAGAGTGAGAAGAACTGACTGAGAACAAATCCCAATCCTCTGACTAGTTTCAGCATCAAGAGAAAGAAACCAGAAAGAATAATTAAAGAACTTGCAATCATTCCAATACGCCTTGGCGTATTCCCCTTCCTTCTATCTGTTTTGTTTTTATTCAGGCAAATTAGTAGAGGACAATATTTGATGTTATAAGTTTGTAGATCTGGAGAAGGAAGTAGTTTTTTCTTGGCTCTATTTAATTACACAATTGCCTAATAATTTGGTTGGACCATCCAAATGCAGCTCTTTAGTTCAATTCTGGATATTACTTTGTGTAAATTTTGAAATTCATCTGCACAGCTGGAACCTTTTCTGCTTCAGTACAGATTGCATTATAAAAATAATTAAACCATATTTTCTTTGGAAAAGACTGCTTATTACTGAATATTACTGTATTTTATAATTTCAGAATTTCTGTTAAAATATCTATTTATGAACTTTCTTATCTGTAGGGGAATATCCTTCTCAATTTAAAATATTTTTATCCCATCTCATTAAAATGTTGTCTATTAAAATTCTATTTTCATGCTTTTTCTGGTGTCATTTTTGGAATTATAATGACAGTGCAATGGGAGGCTTTGAGCATTTGAATAGGGGAGTTTGGTCCAAGTTGTGTTGACTTTCATTAATGTTTTAAATAAGCATGTGTAGCCTATTGCTCAGTAGGTATTCTGCTTTCCTTTCTCTGCCAACTTCATGGAGCATATAAGACTCTGAAAGGGATCCTTTCCTGTATATTTAGCTAAGCTTGATTCATTAAGGTTAACCTGCACTTGGATTTACTAAAGTCCTTGGGAATTTTGCCATAAATGACACAAGATTTTAAGTGCAGACAGCATTTTACTTTCAGATATTTTGCTCTGGCAGCCCAAATTCAGGAATCCAGGTGGATGCATTAACAAATCTAACTAAAACACTAATATTACTAAGGAATTAATATTTTTTCTTTAGATCAACAGGGAGAAAGGCAAAGGGAATTATTTCAATAGGCTAGCTTCTAAGACAAATTTTTGTTCTTATTATTTGAAAACAGTATGTTATCTAGACTCATTATCAAATGTTTTTCAAACTAGCCTATCATTCCAGTTTGTTAGGTTTCTCTAATTCTTAGCACTCTGTTTCTTTGTTTTTAAGTCTGCTACATTAAATAAACTAAAATTTCTGCCTACTGTTCCTCAGCCAGACTCCTGAGTATCATAAAACATATGATTATTGTAATGGGTCATCAGCGCTAAGTAATTCTTAACTGGGAGAAGATGCTCTATGCCAAAGTAAACTTGTCAAACCCTAAAATGAAAAAAAAGGAATGAAGTGCCGAACTGTGGACGTTTAGTGATTAGACCTACTGTAAATGTATTGTGATGGTTAAAACCTATAACTGTCTAAATAATCAATGCAAGAGGCTGTGCTTATGACAGACTGAGAAAGTGGAAAGGATTAGTCGAGGACAGACTTCCTCATCATTAAATTTAGCAAAAATTGCTCACCCTTAGAAGCATACTACAGGGTTTTTACTTTTAATTAAGTTTTAACTGCTGTTTATGCAAATTCTCCTCTAAATCAGTATCAGACATGTCCTAAAGCCATTCATACATACCACTAATTCATTCTGTGCTTGACAATCCTGCTGCTGAAGCAATGTCAGCAAAATAGCTGATTATACTAGATTTGGTTGAGGTTCATTTGCAATTTCCGATTAAACTGCTTTTATTATACTAGATTGTAATGCTAATCAGAATTAGCTAGGTGCTGAAACATGACCAAAACTGATCACAGGATGAGTTTTAAGAAGATCAGACAGAAAAGTATAAATGGGACTAACCTGCAGTGTGTTTATTAAGATTAGCAATAGAGCAAAACAAACTAATATTCACAGAAATTTTAATTTTGAGATTTCATTTTATATGACTTAGAGGTAGAACTCAATAAAGGTTCAAAGGCATGACTTTGTGTTTTAATTAAAATTATACAAGGCTCCAAGGTAAACATTTGTACTTTATGCTTAAACAAAATGACTTTATTCTGTGTTCAAATATAAAGCACAATCAGTACCCTGCATAGTATTTTTCTTTTCTCCTGTGCCAAAGTAATTGCATATGAAGGTCTGAACATTCACAAACTCACCATTCAGTTCAAACTCTGAGTAGTGGATAATGTTAAGCAAACCAGATGAACATGCTTCAGGCCATTTTTTGTTATGAAAAATAACACAATGCTCTTAGTCATTTTACGAATCAGGATAGAAAATAATCACCTACTGTTAGGAATAGCATTGTTTAAGCAGATCGTTACCTTATTCCTTTTCCAGTACTGATGACAGAAATGGTTGAGAAGATTTGGAAACAAAACTTCAGGCTTAGCATTCAGAACTTCAGGCTTTGCACGGGGTAATTCAGAAACACCTAACAGGGTGAAGTAAGGTTCCTTGTCACGAAAGTGTCTGCTACCTGCTATAGAACACTGAAAACCTGGGGCAAGTAAAGTCAAAGTACCCTTCACTAAGTCTTACTAGAGCATAGGATGTGCACAGCAACGCCAGCCCCCAGGGCTCTGATCAGGCACAGACCCACAAGCAGGAGAGCTGCATCTCCTCGCTGCTGCCTGAGCACATCAAGGCAGTGTCTCTCATCTCATGGACTGATTTCCCCCTGTCTCCCACAGGCAAGGAGAAAGAGGACCTGAGTTTCTTATCAGCATTTCTTCTGCCTTGCAAGGCTCTCCAGGTACGCAAAGGAGTACAACTGGTCCAAAATCCTTGGAAGTTCAGATAGAAATCTGTTTTCTCACAAGTGAGCCACCTCCTCTTAGGAGCCTGAAGCAGCTCCCATCTCCAGAGGAAACACCTGAATTCAGAAGGAAAACCCAACCTTCAGAAATCTGCAATTCTTTTCTTGGGCTGCACTGTAATGCAAAACCCTGAGTTCCAGAAAGGCCAAAAATGGTGCATTTTTCCCCTCTTATTTTCTTATAGCTTTCCAGTGATTTTGCTCATAACCTTAAGGTGATGAAAGAAAAAGTCATCTGTGGCAAAAATAAGTACACAATAAAAACTGTACAATCTTAGCTGAAATTCTAATGCTAATTAGGTTGTTTAATTAGACTGTCTCTAATTAGAGGTAATCTCTTTGTAAACATGAATGAAGGTGTCAAATGTGCTGAATTAAAATAGTTCACTGATTACACACTGAAAATCATAAAACTCTATGTTTCACTCAGTATGTTCACACAGCTCTGAAAAGAAAAAATATATTTCAAAAATATATTTTTCAAAGCTATTGCTATTTTGATTTCAGCTGTCACAATAATTTCATGGAGTTCCCTACTATTCTTTTCCATGTATAATTCCTGTAGAACACTGAATCAGGAGATTACAATTCATCAAAAAACAATTGTTTTCCCCCAGTAGGTTTTGGATTCAGTCTCAAAGAAATATCTTTTCTTATTTAGTAAAAAAGAAAATTATAAAACCTTAGGTTAAACAAGGTGACCTCCAGAACACCCATCATTTAGAAAGACATCTGTTGCAACTGAAGGTGTTACCTCAATAGTCTCTGCCAAATGTTTTTTAAGTCACAATTCAAATATACCCCAAGAGGTTTTTTCAGCATGAGGGCAAACTTTGATGATCTTTTAGTAGCGAAGTAACGCTATTTAAATATCAGTCAAATACCGGGGCTGACATTCTTTTCCTTTAGCTTCTGATTAACTTGAAATATTACAGTGACAAGTCAGTAGAGAGCTTCTAATGAATCTCCTCTTGGATAAAAAAGATTAATGAAATTTACTTGAACCACCTCATTGTGCCTTTCATTCAAGTGCCATGGTAAAGTGATCACAAACTCCTAGTCCATGAGATGTCCATGCAAGGTGTACCTTGGAGAAATGTTGTCTTTCATCACTATTCCAAATAAGAAATATGCACTCTGCTTGCTGCACCACAGGGCTGTTTAGAGTGGTATATATACTGCCATCACTCTATATTGCCTAATCTCTATTTCAGAAATTTCTGAATATGGTTCCCCCTTATGCTTTCAAATGTAAAACTTAAATAAGCAATGACATATGCTACCAATTTTAGACACACACAGACACATTTGCCAATAACCTGTGATCAGAAAAAGTTAAGGACCCAGTAGCCCCCCCAAGACTGAAATCCACATCATAAACAGAAAACCTATGCTCTGTGATAAGAGGCTACAAAACTATTTTTTCTGACTTCTTTCTCTGCTCATAACTTCTGTCTTAACAAGATGAAAATCAGATGTCTGATCTCAAAGACTCAACATAGTTCTGAGATTTCTTTTATAGGGCAAGTGTTGCAAACCTTCTAATTCCTGCAAAAGTGAGGATTTATAGCAGTCTGCGCATGATGCCCTTGAGGCCACTTAAACCATCATAAATGACCTTGGAGCAGAAGCAATTGGTCTTACACATCTGAAGATTTCTGGAGAAAGCTTGAAATAAATGGAATAAGGACACTCAGGAAAAAAACTCTAATTTTCTAACACAAATAACAAGCACATCATTAGCTATGCCTCATGGCCAGTGGATTAAAAAGAGGTGGCAGACAAAAGGAATCTCCAAAGATAATGGGGTTTTTTAGTAATAATATACCCAGGCCTGATATAGATTAACACAGGAGAAGTACACCTAGAGATTGCAAAAGTGTTATATGAAGGCAGATTTTGAACTGATACCACAATTCAGTGGCCAGCAATTCTATTTTCAGGATAGTCATAATAGTTCAACTCTTTCTAGAAGTAGGCAATGCAAACTATAGCGGTCTTTACTTCAAATGGGACATGGGTAGACAGAGAGTTGTTCCTTGGTATTGCTTGATGGAGATGAGAGAAAGACAAAAAAACCTGCACAGAATTCAATAGCCACAACATGTCCTAGAAGAAAATGGAAGTCATACAGAAAAAAAATGTATCTTAGTACCTGTTGAATATGTACTGGCTATAGGATATTTGGAAGTGAAGTCAGTGGAAAAGCCTTCTTTTGTTCAATTCTTCAGGGAAACAATTTTATTTTTTTAAACTAAAATTAGAAAATCATCAAAGATAGACATATCCATTTCTATTCCCAACCCCAAAAAATCCAGTGGGCCTAAATATTAGTCAGCCAACTGGGTCTAAAGAAGTATTAGTTCCTGAGCAAAACTTTAGCCATAACTTTATTCTTCCAAAATCTCTTCATCTGAAGGGATAAAAAGAAGTTGGGAAAAGGGAGGTAAGCCTGTGGACAAGATGAGTATCTTCCATTTTGTACTGTTTGTTTTCCCATTCCAACTCTTTGTTTGGGCTTTTCCTAAAACTTCCTCATGTTAGCTGAAATAAATTATTCACTGAGTTATTTGCCTTTAACTTTTCACTTTTCCTTTTGTTTTTATTGGTTTCTTCAGTTTGTAAGTATTGCTCCCTTAAGGCAGACAGTACACTTCCCAGGGTTTATTTGAAAATATTGCTAGGGGTAGAATAAAATTTACATTCAAAGTGTGCAGCTATGAGAAGTAGTATACAGGTTTTTTTTTAAAGCCCACAAACTTCTGCCACAGCAGATAGTGTTTTTGCATAGAGGCAAGCATGTGGGATCTGCCAGTATCACATAAAAAGCATACCCTTACAAGGTACAAACTTATCCTGTCCTCAGTGAAAGTACACAAGCCAACTTGTAGCTTTAATGAAATTATTCTTACCTTACATTACATTCTTTTTAGCTAGTCTTTGAAGGAGACAATCATTGTGTCAGTCCTTCTGCTAGGGACTGCTGCATATCAACTATTTTTCCACCTCCCCATCTCACATACTTTCCTTCTCACTCTGCAATTCAAATAATGTCTATAATGTCTGTCAGTTGTTTAGCATCAGGAGTACATTGCATTCTGTTCATCTGAATCAGAAACATCCTGTGACTAAACATATAATTTGAATTATGCAGCATTTAGTCTGCATGAGATTATTGTTGCATACCAAATACCCTCTGTACAAAATGTCTTTCCATTGTCCTTTCTGATAAACTGTGATTTATACAATCTAAAAAGGACAGCGATAATCTGATGGAGAAATAACATCACATGGAATAGAAGCCCAGGAATTGAACAGAATTTAACTCAACTGTTTACACACTTCACTGCAGAAGAATTAGCCGTATGAAGCATCAGACTGCACAGAAGTGTCAGGCTGCGCAGATGGCAAAAGAGGTACCCTTTAATGCATTACAACAGGTTTTGTCTTACCTAGGATGCAAAGTAACCTTGCAATTCCTCCCACATTTTAATGACATTTCAGAAAGTATTTGTGAGTCATTTGCTATAGCAAAGCAGTAAAACTGGAGAAAAGCTGATTTTTCAGGAGAGACTGAAACTGATGGCTAATTTAAAACTTAGTAGCAGGGTTGTTAATTTGTTTGGTTATAATTAAAAATAATATTTAGATAGAAAAAAGGGTCAGATATAAAAAAATCTCATACTGTCCTGCATGCATATACCTGGTGTCCAGGATCCATCTTGCTCACACAGTACCACACCAGCAGTTCCTGAAGGGAGACCAGAATGTGAAAGTATCCAAGGAGATGTGATGATGTTCCCTGTGACAGGTGTTCTTCCATATTTTGGGTAGCTTTTTCATTATATTCCTTCTCCTTCATCTTTTCGGATTCTTACAGAGCATGCTCCTATGCCCTGCCATTATCATTTCCTATAACCTGAAAACAAACAGGCAGCACTTTCTTAGCACAAGTAAACGGTAGGCAACAGTGCAACATGGTCTCTCAATGCATTTAGTAGAGCTCCAGCTTCTACCAATTTCCCTGCTTAGAGCAACAAGAAATAGATGCCACAAACACATTAACACACACTACATTGACAAATCTCAAACTGATAGCATACTAACTTTAGAAGCAGATTATGGCTGATGCCATAGGCCTGTCTTCTGTTCTTTGAGACTTGTCTAAATTAGCTTAGATATTCAAAGGGTCTTCAGCTGCTTTCAGTCCTGGAGAATTAAAAAAAGAAATCAGTTAAAAGATACTTTTCTCCTTCCCATTCCAAAGTCAGATTTCTGGTAAAGCTGAGCTAGATCTTTATTCTCAAGATAAGCATTTTGTGCTTTCTCAGGCACAGTTTGTTTTACAGATCTAAATGAATATTAGTATCTGGACATCACAATGTTTACAACAAATGCTTTTGGTCTGATCAGGATATAAACATAAAATGAAAATATAACCAAATTAACTACTGTAAATATACATTTGAGGATCAAACACAATTGCTTATTCCTTTAAAGCTGTCTCTGTGGGAACAAAGTCCCAACTTTATAAGCCAAGACATTTTCAGTGCCACATTCACAAATTCAATGTATTGCAACACAGAGGCATAAAGCCAGGATTTGCATGAGCTTCCCCAGTATTTCAAGGACATTCTTAATGTTCTAGAAGCTGCACAGGACCATCAGGACCATTAAGACCCTTTCTGTGATCTCCTGCATTTAAATAAGGGCATCATTTGGCTGGGAACACTTATAACGATATTAATAGAGAAGAGCTATTATGGCAGATCAAACGACTCTTACCATACTCTCAACGTTATAGGAAAAATATTGGTATGCCATTTTCTGGTTGGAAAGTAGCAAATGAAGGTACTCTGGATTTTGATCACACAGCCAAGAGCAGAAATTAGCTGCACAATCATCAAGTTATTAATATATTCAGTTCTAACATGTTGAACAAATGCTCTAGAAACATGTACAATAATAATAATTATGGAACATACAACTCATTTCCAAAATAAGCCTGGTACAATGCAATCTGATGCAATAGTGACATGATAACCAAGAGAAAAGTGCAACATATTCCAATGCCTGTTTTATAGGCACTTCAATAGTTCTTTAACAATGAAAGCAGAAAAAGTTACTATACTATCCCGGCTTCACAAAATCTTTGTTGTAAAAGTAGGGAAAAAAAAAAAAAAAGTAGCACAAAGCTAAACTTTTCAAAGGTTAGAACCGAATTTTCAGCATTTCAAAATTTAGCTAATATTTAGTGTGTATACCTATTCTTCCAAATTGCACAAAGCACACAAATGTAGAGATCGCATAACGTAACCCTTGGACAGATTAATTTAATTATATTTTTCTTAAATAATGGTATATGCAATCCAATTCAAGACATAGCAAAGCTATCCTACCCTCCGGCCTACAGTATTCTCAAGAATATTAAAGCAAGTGGCATTGGTTCTCTGGCTGAATTTCAAAAATGGTTTTTCAGACATGTTCCAGAAATATAAAATGTAAATAGAAAAGAACATTTCTGACTCCCTGTCACTTCACAGTTATGAAGGGGCTTATCCCCATCAAGAGTCATATAGCCTTGGATACAGTGATCTAATAGTTTCCTCCTTTAATTTTTCCAGATCGAAGGTTACGTTGTTTAAAAACAACAGCAATTTTAGCAGTTATTTTGCAGAAACAACAGCAATTTCAGTAGCTATTTCACTTCATAAGTCAAGCAGAGGAGGACGATTTTTTTGCTATTGCCAGATGATTCATCAGAAATAGGAATCTGGAAATTGTCTAGAATTTGCCTGAAAATGAACTATTCACAAAGCTGTAGTCACAGTTGCCGGTTCTTGATTCCCACACTACAATCAGAATTTTAAAATCTGTGATCTCTTCTGTCAGCCTCACTTTCCATAGCTTATAAAAGGGACTTTGTTTCCATAATTATGTTAAGACAATCTCATACCCCACAATATTAAAGGAATACAAATATGCTGCATTTCTGCCCATGATGCTTTCTTCTTTCCAGCTGGTATGTCTTCAGCTGGACTCTGCTGTGCACATAAACTCATCTTTCTCCCCAGTAATTGATTTGTTTTTGAGAGCAGCCACTGACTGCTTCCAGAGGCTCATTGCATGACTTCTGTAATCATTTTTACCTTGATCCTGCTCCCACTGAAGCGGAAGTCAAAACACCCATGGATTTTAATAGTTCAGTATTAGATCCTTTACCTGTAAAAGACTTACTGTGAAACAAGGGGAGCACTGTATGCGAGAGTGCCAAATAAAGGAACGGAAGGATGATTTTCAATGGCACCTTGAACAATATCTGATATCCACTTCTCATGCCTCTCTTTCCCTATCAGAGTAGTATAGCAGGGCCTGATGTTTTAGTTTTTCATTCCTTAATGACGGCCAATTTGAGTTGAACAAATGTATTGCTGTATCATTACAGAGTTTTGTGCCTTTGTTCTTGGATCTTGAGCATAGGTGTCGCTGGAGCAGAAAATCCACCTCATTTGTCCCAGCTTGGCAAAATCTGTTAGAAGACAGCATGATTTATTTTAGCTCATAATTTTAACAGTATCACTGTAAATCATGAAGAGCTTTGCATTGACTTGCTTTTGAAGGGTGTTATGCGAAGCTGTAGTTTCACATAATTATTAACTCTGTCATGAGTGCCTTCATGTTACCCTATTTGGCAAAATTTGTTAAACAAGTCTCAGAAAACTCATTTCCCAGGCAAGTAAAATATGTCATTTCCTCAGATTCTAAGTTCAATTTTACTATAGTTTTCTGTACGTAACTTACTTTACACTGCATTTTCCAAGTGTCTCAAAACTCCTGGATGAGGAGTTATAATGTCAGATGACTCACTATGTTTTTCATTCTAGTTTTTGTGCAAGAATATACATAATATTATGCAATTAATGTATAAAATACCATAAAAGCACTGGCCAATAAAATTGATACAATTTAATTATGTCTTTGGTTACGTTTTTCATATAGCATTGTCACTTTAATATGATATTTCAAGAATCATAATGTGACTGGAAATTGGTTGGGTTTTTTATCTATAGTTCACCAACTTTATCTTTTTCTCTATGACTGACCTGATTTTCTGCAGACATTACTGTCATGGTTTTAGCTGGGGTAGTTGATTTTCTTCACTGTAGCTAGCATAGTGCTGTGTTTTAAACTTGGTATGTAAATAATGTTGATAACACCCTGGTGTTTTAGTTGTTGCTGGGTAGTGTTTACACTAGTCAAGGACTTTCTAGCTTCCCATGCTCTGCCAGCTGCACAAGAAGCCGGGAGGGGAGGGGACACAACCAGGAGAGCTGATCTGAATTGGCCAAAGGGTATTCCATATCATGTGACATCATGCCCAGTATATTAACTGGGGGAGTTGGCCGGGGGAGGCAGCGATCGCGGCTCGGGGACCAGCAGTGTCGGTCGGCAGGTGGTGAGCGGTTGCAGCACTTGTTGTTTAGTTCTGGTTTTTTTATTTTTTTTATTTTTTTTTATTTTTTTTTTTCCCTCTTCTTCCAGTGTTTCATCTCTCTCTCGCTCATTATTTTCCTTTTCATTATATTAGTATTATTGCTGTTTTATTCTAATTATTAAACTGTTCTTATCTCAACCCACGAGTTTTCTTACTTTGGCCCTTCCGATTCTCTCCCCCATCCCACAAGGGTGGGGGAGTGAGCGAGCGGCTGTGTGGTGCTTAGTTGCTGACCGGGGCTAAACCACAACAATTACTGTGGCAAATAATAATTTGCTTTCATCTTTTTTGCCATCACCTTTCAAGAAAAGCAGATATCTTTTTCAAATGATGAAGAAAACTAGGATAGGTTGCACATTTACACTATAAAAATGTGATACGTTTTCATATTATTTTGGATCCTGTACATGACAGGAGTTACAGAAGTTATCAAAATCCATTTAAATTTCTAAACAGTTCTTTGAGTATTTTAAGAACCATTTTTAAAATACATTTGGTTTTGCAAATCATGTGCCAAAGAATAGCATATTAGCTTTGATTACTTATTAAAATCAGCTCATACAGATTTAAAATTGAGCTTAGCATAGCAACTAAAATTACCAACAAATCCACAAGATCTTCCTAGTTCTACTGTATATCTGGTTCTGGATAAGACATTCTATAAATTCACAACCATGTTTGCAACTCATTATCTGGTGACAAATCTCAGCAGCAATAGAAACTGAAACCTGTTTAGTCAGATACTATGAATTGAACCAAAATCCAGGAAATCTATGAGCCTTAAAGGAGCTGAATTGTTGCCAGCTTTCAGTAGTGCCTTACTTTGTTATTCAAGTGCCCCAAGCAAGACTATTCACTTATGATTTCTAATATGCTTTCACATCAGGGTGATTTTCCATTACTTCATTTCTCCAATAATACATGTTTATAGCTGTGAGTTAGCATTAAAGAAAGAAATTGACCTGAGGAGATTTGAGTTAAGTATTCTGCCCAGTAGCCTTGTAGAAATAACGAATGAGGGATAGTCTCATGTTCTGAATCAAGTTATTTCTTTCTAATGGATTTTATACTGAATTATTTTTTTACTAGTTGTAAAGGTTTATGTAGCCAACGTATAACCTACATCCTAAAACAGAAAGATTAAGAATAAATCTAACTAATAAATCTGTAGTTCAGAATATAACACCTGTTTTAGGCTGATATCAAGAAATTATTTCTTAAAATTGAGATAATTTAATAACAGAAGTAAAGACTATATTAATCTATACCCAGATTGTACTATTGCATTGCAATACTTGAATGAAGGAAGGTGTTTGCCTGACTAATTTTTCCACTTTTTGTGATTTCTCTTTGTGTGGTTCACTGCATTTATTCTCTTACTAAAGTGGAATTAATACATATATATACAACTCGTCACATGACTATCATAATACATATTGTAATATCTATAAATTCCAAAATTTGGGAAAGGGATTCATTATTTAAATCTCTGGCAAAGTGCTGTAAATACAGGGGGAACAAAGACACTTAGAAAACACTCTGTATCACCGAAAATCCTTATGGGAAAATTTCAAGCATGTAAGGAGAAAAATATGTCACTGCATGATTTTATTTTATTGCACCTAGCTCAGGCTTACATACAGAACTTGACAGTTCCTAACATCTGAACACTCCTTTATTGCACTTATTTTTCCTGTAATTTTTAAATAATCAGTTGTTAAACACTTTTTCACTTTACTCCCTTTCACTTGCATAATGCAACATGTCCTTTATTTTGAAAAAACTTACAGGCAGTATTTATACTGCATCACATGAAATGCATAAAGGGTTTGCAGTGGCTTTTTTCCCCCCCTGTTTCTTCTGAGAAGAAAACTGAAGATTAAGTCTGTGTGTGTGATGGACTGTTAACAGTTTTTCTAATAGTACTGGACGCTCTAGTTTTGTCAAACAGGGTACAACTAGGCAGCAAAGAGGAAAGCAGCCTTCACACAATTTCCTAGCTCCTGCTCTAGGGTACAAGTAAAATGGAGGGATGTTTGGAGAAGCTAGGAGAGCATCTCCAAAGGGGGAGAGTGTTCAACATCCCCCAGTGTTGAAGGGGAAGACAGGAATATAGATGAGAAGAAAGGATCCATCCTACTAGGCAAAGAAGGAGAGGTGAGTAGAGAAAGTTATAAAACTGAACCACAAGTCTTTTGGTTTTGGCCAAATTTTAGAAGTGTCGGGGTAGCAAGAACCTCAAGTGCATTCACCTGCAATGAACATGATCACCTTGTAAATGACCAGTGAGGAAGGTATCTCACCTCGTTAACTGCCTGGTTTCAGTATTCTACTTATCTCACAGTTAAAATGATCAATGATTAGTTTTGTGCTAGCCCAAACTACATCACCATTAATATGTTTATTCTTCTGCTCTTTTAAATGAATGTAAGAAATGATGGATTAACAAATAAAGACAGCATAACTTTTGCAGTGGCTCAGGTCTGTAAACTGAGTGCTTTCAGTCAGTAGGCTCAGTATTTCCCTCTGGTCATTTAATCTCTACATGCTGTGAAAACTCTGAACAGGACCTTCCTTCTTCCCTCATCTTTGCATGCTCCCTTTTCAGTGACTGTTCTGAAACCACCCAAACTTTCCCAGGAATACTGCTAAGATCACATTGGTTGTGGAGCATCATCATCTTCGAATGAATGGTGAATGAAGTCATGGACTGAGCCTTTTAACGGCTGTAGGCATAGCTCCTGGTCTTGTATCAAAAAGAGCATCTAAGTTGGATCCCAGAGAAGAATCCATGGAAAGGAAGAGGAAATAGATCCTCTAATAACCTTCTTGGCAAGAGTGTGAAGAACAGCACATAGCAGCTGAAGCAACAGCGTGAGCAAGAAAAAGGAGAGGCCTGGTAGGATACCTAAATTTCTGTGCTGTGTTACAGTGTTCCACAGTGCTCAAAACCAGATCCTCCTTACTCCATACCAGCTTGTTTATGATACTTACTACTGATGAGTAAGCACTGATAAGAAAACCGCAGCATAGGCTCACTGTTATATGGGAAGGCCATATAACTTAATGATTGCAAAAAACATTTATTCAAGAGCCATTTATGCATGACAACATTTGGCTGTACCACAAATTCTTTCATAGTTCAATTGCACCAAAGCCTTCTGTGCCTGTGTTCACTTATTTATATGATGTATTGTCATTATCACTTTAACTAGATGGTACCTTCTGGTAAACTTTCTCCTTCCAGTACAAGGTAGATGCAGTTCAAAAACAGACAGTAAGATTGAACATACCTCAGTACTTAATCATAAACCAAACCAGCTGTTCTTCAGTGTATATAATCATGGCAAACAAGCAGCTGTCATCTTCACATATGAAATACTATTTCATGCTGAAAATAGGAATTCTGAAAATATTGAGTGAGCTTGGAATTTAACAAAAACTCATTTTATTATCAGATGAAGCCAAGAGCAATACAAAATGTATTTTAAGATTTTTATACCCCATTTGTCAATGTATATTACTTGTCATTTACTTGGTAAAATAACAGTTCACACTGGAAGTAGGAATTGACATGAGCTTAGACTGATAGTCAGCACCTGCAGATGCTGTTTCAGGGTTGTTGGTTTTTTTCAATTATCCAGCTGTTTTCCCAGCCATTGACATACACCAATTACTATTTTCTTATTGATTTAAAATCCTTAGGAAGCCCATATTCCTTTTGTGCCTTCAGATCTTGGTTGCTAGTTAGCTCATTTCCTGCACTTGAGGTGTTTGTGTTTTAACATGATTTTGCTCTTATGGTCTGGGTACCACACCTAGTGTCATCAAGTAAATGTTTTGCGAGGAACTGGTGGTATGCTGCAAAGTCATCTTTGCATGTTAGAGCATAGCCACTACACATCTTTCATTCTGGTTAGATATGGTGATAACCCTCACTCTGACAGTTTTTCTCTAGTGAATAGGTAAAGTTAGGTCAGTATTAAGGAGTTGGTTTACCATATTGAAAGGTAGCGGCAAGCTAAACTATATAGGCAGCATTATTTAGTCTATGTTTTAAGGTCAAAAAATGTGAATAGCAAGAAGAGCAAAGACAGAAAACCAGATGGAATATATTGACAAGTAGTTAGAGAGGGTTGCTGGACATACATTAGTGAATGATGAGAAATTTTAATTTGCCTTGAAGATGGATTAGAATCCAAGGTGAAGATCTCTCTCTAGTAAGAAAGGAGTGCTATGGAGTTTGGGTTTTGTTTTTAAAAACGTTAGAGATTTAGAAACAATTTTTGAAAAGCCACAACTGGTGCTATACTTCAAAGTAGTGAATGGGGAAAAAACACACCTGTAGAAATTATTCATATGACCTAAAAATAAAGAACAGAAAAGTATATCAAAAGAAGGAGTAGCCAATAAGATAAAATATATCTTCTTCAAAATGGTTTCTGCAAATATGTTTAGGTAACAAAAGAGAATGTAATTTGTTTCCTACAGTGGGTTGTCTTTTTTGAGCAAAAAGAATTTAATGCATTTAATGATTCAAGACACTACAGCACCAACTGTCTGAAAAATACCAAGAGGAAACATGAAAAATAGGATCTGACACTACTGAGTATTTGAACAGTGAAAAGGTGAATAATAAACCAGAAAAAATAATGCTTTGGGAACAGAACAGATGATACAAAGGAAAGAGCTTACATTTTAAATGAGATTTTAATGTTCCTGTTGATAAACGCTGTTCTTGATAGAAAACTTGCTTTATAGTGTTGTCATGCCAAGCTCTAGGATGAAATATAAATATTTTATATTGATAATTGGAATAATATAATTAATTTCATTAACAACAATTATTTGCTTCAGCAGTCTGCTTCAGTCTTTGGAAACAATTTTATAAATTACTCCACACCACATACTTCATGCAAAAGTGTGCTGGAGCTAAACTCAAATGGTTAAAAAAGATCCACAAAATATACATAGAAATATGCATATACATAAAGTAAATGGCACATATTAACTTTAGGAACAAGAAAGTGTAACAAATTACACTTAAGTCAAATAATGTGAGCTGTTCTTAACTTTATGAATAGTTTATCTTCCATGCTAAAATGTTCCATACAAAAATGTAATTACTTTTGTCTTATTCCAATTTTGATCTTTAGTTATTGAGTCACTGAATTTTGAACATGGGGAATATGATCACTTTTAAAAATCAAGGGTTATTTTCGAAGGGTTATCATCAGAGTCAATTGAGATGAGAGTAGAAAACAAAGAAATAAATAATCTAAAATATGTTATACAATGAAAAACTCTTAAAGAAAAATTCACTACAGTCTTGTGAAAACTGGGTATATGATTCTTGACGTTTACTGTAGCATGTCGGATGGTTAAAAAAAATAAAAAACACTTTTGCTGTAGCCCTGGACTTTCTGGGCAAGATGTAAATAAAAGATCTGTTACACATCTATCGTTAAGCATAAATTAAAAAATATTTTTAAGTGACCTAGTTTCTTGAGAAAATGTTAATTTGTCAATTCCCATAGAAATAAATTTCTGTACATTTCTATTCTGACAGCTAAGGCACCACTTTGGAGGTCAGTACATGAAACTCAAGAATGTAAAGTGCAGATGCCAGTTATTTTGCCTTAGTGAATGAGCTCCTACTTTATTTTACACTTTTAGAAAGCAACTTACCACAGGTTATTACCTGTAGCCCATTCTTGTGGAGTTCTTAGAAGTCTGCAGAGAAGCAACCTCCTGGAAGGCTTGATACAAAGACCTGGGAAAGGTAAAGACACTTCCTGAAGTCAGTACACTTTGGATGAAGAAACAGGTTTTTGACACAGCCTAGTCAAATAGTTTCAGGTATGGAATTTTTATTTTATTTTTTTTATTTTTATTTTTATTATAACATTCCCCCCCCCCCCCTTTTTGAAAATGCACAGTTCTAGGTGAAAGAAAAACCAGTTATGCAACACATTTCTCCAAAGTATAAAGATTAAGGCTGCAAGCCAAATCATAAACCTATTAAAATCCTTTTTCTCCCCGAACATGACACAAATTCAGTCATCACCCACCTTTATCTGCAAAATCAAGTCTTCCTTTGGTCATCTTATATTTTAAAACTGTTTTGAGAGAATAAAAGAGAGCACAAAGTTTATGTTGTGCCATGTTACCACTACAGATATCTTAGCCTTCCCTTCTAAATTGTACAGCCCTGCAAAATTCAGATTTTTTCAAATAAAAATAAAGGATTTCAGCTTTCTGATTTAGGATTTAGAAGCCTTCCATGGACATGTTCCTGTATCTTCCCTCTGAGAAAATCAATTCCAAGTTCATAACAATGTATGAGAATCTGGTTCAAATGTATTTTCATTTCCACTAACTCCTATCAGCTGTTTTAAGTTACGACTTCCCCTCAATCCCCCCTTGTCAGCACACAGAAGGCTTAAATGAGTCCAAAACAATAAAAATTCTTGGTTTGTCTTGAAAGCATTATACATACCTTCAGACAGTATTTTTCAATAGACAAACAACAAACAAATAAATAACATTGGAAATGATAACATTTGAAACAGTGATACTTGGAAGGAGGCTGCAGGGGCAGGAAAAAAGGCTGTGCTTGGTGTGGAGGAGGCTGTGGGAGACAGCTTTTTTATTTCAAGAGCTAGGACACAGTGAGGGCTCAACAACCTCCAGTGTAATTTGAGTTGTCCACAAGGAGTCCATCAAAGCGTCTGCACCAGCAGGCAGGTATCGGCCAGACAACTGTCCACTCTCCACTGCTATCCCACCCATTCTGCCACCTGGTCTAAAGTAGAGCAGAAAAGATGTCCACAATCAATGCCAGCAGCTTTTTTTTGCCATTAGAAACTTCCATTCGGTGAGTAAAATTTCTATTTATTTCGTTGTGGTTGTTTTGTAACTGTGGTTTTCTTTTAAATAGATCAAGTCTTTTTTCTGTAGCAAGAAGTTTCAGTAATTATAATAGCATTGGCATCATCTCTTCCCTGCAGACAAGACAATTCATAGGGACAATTTCAAACTCATACTTGCCAAATAAGCTCTGCCCAAAATAGTAGCTCAAGGGACTAAAGTACAAGGGAGAGAAATGCACCTAAGAAGTCACTGAGTATGCCCAGACTCCCACTGAATAGATGACAAGATAAATAACTGAGCAGATCTAAAGAAGCACAAGAGGGAGAGAGACATTTAAAAGCTCCAGCAGGAAGATGATAAATTAAATCAGCAGAGTTTACATTTGCAGGAACTCAGGACGAGTTCTGAATTTCAGAATGAAGTCACACAGAGGAAAATACACATGCAATTTCAGAAAAATTACAAAGGTAACATATATATTCTGCACAAATGTCTGAAATTCTAAATTAAATTCTTATTTTTTGCTTGGAAAAATCTCTTTTTGTACCTCTGTTCATATCCACATGTGAATGTGCTAATAAGCATCATTAGTAACTTCTACTTTCATAACAGTACTGCTATCAGCACGATAGCAGATTGAAGTAGAAAAAAGTATTTTTCACTGTAAATCTACAGTTTTTTAAATTAGTTAGATTTTAAAAGCAAGCCCTTCACTAGTTTTGTGAGAAAAGAGAGAAACAAATATCAGTGAACTGTTGTGTTCTTACACAAGACTCTTTCCTAAAGAGAAAGACACTACATCAAGTTTTCTCCTGAACTGGTGAGAGTCAATAACAGTCAGTAATTACCAAGTTAGAATCAGCTTAGAATAAAGCGAAACTCAGAGTCACTCTTTTCTGGTCCTCTGTTGTCAAATGAAATTTGCTGTGGCTACAAGATAAAGGCAATTTCATTCAAAATGAAACGCAGCCCACTAGGGCTTTTCCTTTCCTTTGGAATAGAAGTCACTTCTTAGAACTTAGCCAAAAGTCTTAGACTGAAAAAACAGTTCCTATTAAACAAAATTAAAAATGAGCATAAAAGGTTAATTAACTTCAATCAATTGCTGCTGGTTTTGTCAGCTGATAATTTTTTTCTCTCTCTCATTTTTCAGAGTGCCTCACAGAGTGAATTGTATAAAGGGCTTTGCAGCCCCAGAAATATCCAGTAACAGCACATTACCCAGCAGCCAGGTTTAACATGCTAATTTTTTCATTTTTTTTAAGATTTCATTTGGAGTGTTGAGTAAGCCCTGTTCTAACTTCTGCAAATGGTGATTAATTTAGAGCACTTAAAAGGATCACAAACTGTATCTAAAAAGCAATTGGGAATTGGGTGGGTCAGGGATTTTCAGACCCTAATTCTCTCTCCTTTCTTTCTGCTCCACCCCAACTGCCTGTTCCATTTTTATCCCTGTAGGAAGCCTCACGATCTCTTTGTTGTTACAAATGATCATTGGCATAATTAAGATTACTTCATTTCATTAGAAATGTCCATGGTCTGAAGCCTCTTTCATAGATTTATTCATTAAATAATAAGGTTTATGGAAAGTTTTCCTTCTAAAAAATCACGTAAAGAAATCCCAGTTGGAAGGTTTTAATCCTTCAATGCTGCTTTGTAACTTTTGGATTTTTCAGGTGAACGAAGCAACTGAATGGTTACAACAGTGGTGCTGCTAATGCTAAGTGCTGATGACCAGACACATTAAGGAATTGTTTTATTTTCTCTTTCAAAATGTTCCATGCAACTTCAGCTGCTGACATGTGTGTGGCAACGCTGACAGGAAAAGAAGCAGAAAATTGAGATAACTGATCATAGCCCATGAGTTCTTCTGCAGACATAACTTTTATGTATGTATTGGAAGTCATCATAAAAACTAGCGTAGAGAATACTGGCAGAAGGGAAATATTTAAAATTTTTCAGCAATTCTCCCTTAAAAAATTGGCATGTACAAAAATCTGAGTTAGTTCTGCCATGAAACCAGTGGGTTTATCACTGGTGCAACTCAATATGTAGTTTGTCTTCTGCATTAGCTTGATGAGTTTCCTACTGCAGTTGTAAAAAGCTGAAGTTTGTTGAAGTTTGCTGAAATTTGAAATGTCACCAGAAAGGCCATTCTGAATTCAGCTTTGGATAATCAGTAACCCTGACCATTTTTTATACTGCAACGGATATTGAAAAGGGCATTGCCAGACAATAGATGAAGCACAGAGTAAATTCAAAAGAAAGACTCAAAGAATGGCACTGGTAGTAAACTGTTCTTTTAGAAACTGGAAGCACCTTCCTTCCAGCTCTAGTGAGGCACACTATAAAGAACAGGGATACTTTGTAACTGTCTGCACTTAATTTGCACATCTTAATCAAGACGGATAAGTGCACTTCCTTACAGTGCTCAGTTCTGTCAGTCAAACGCTGGAAAGGACTTAGGGCATCAAGCTGTGTCCCTCTCTATCCTATATACACAATGGACATTCATCAATCTTTGCATAAAATTCCTCGACTAAGAAAACAGAGTATTTGCTTTCCAAAAGAGTCCTTATGAATCCTATTAATTCGTTTATTCTTGTTAGGAAAATAAATTTAAAAAAAAAAACATACAAACATGGCATAGATGATTTTGTTTCTGAAAAAAAAAAAAACAAAAAACATGCATTTAAGTATGGTCAATCCTATATTACATAGACATATCTTTGAAGAAAGTCCATGATGATTTGAATGTACACACACATAAAAGATCCCAGCGAATACTGTTCCTCTACATGTCCTCATTAGGAGAGAATTTCTATAACTGCACGATTTAGTAGACTAGAATTTCCTTTTCAAAATTAAATCGTCTACAACTGAGTAATACTGGGAGAACTGGCCAACAGAAATTGTATTATTTTAATGACGATGCTACCAAGGAGTATATTACAATTATGTCTATTTAATTAGCATCAATGTTAATTACTTGGTATAAGTTGAATAGGATTTAGGGATTTCTAATATCTTTTTATATGTCAAAGATCTCATAATGATGTACTATATCCAAGTGACTAAAATTCTTGGCATAAGTGATATTTGGAAGTATTTTTTCTTTGGTTTTATGAATTAGTTAAAAAAATGTTGCAAACAAATCTTATTAATTTGATTGCTTGTGCATAACATTTGTAAGAGAAGCAGTGGGGAGGGGAGACATGCCTCCTCATCAGCATTTTGCCAAAAACAAAAGGCTTTTTCAATAATTTAAAAAAAAAATGGCAAATGCTGTTGAAACTATCCTGACCACCCATTGATGATGATTGCCAGAATGAGCAATTCTGCCAATTGGAATTGACAAAGTTGAGCAGGAAGGACAGGGACATCTTAAAAAAAAAAAAAAACAAACCAAAAAAAACCCACCAAACCCAAAAAACCCCTATGACTGCAATAATAAGATTAAAAAACATTTTCATGTACAAGTTTAGATCCTAGGATTGTTTCTGTTGTCCTTCAAACTCTGACAATATGTAGTATATTACCAGGACCTTTATTATTACATTACATGTTATTTCCAACAAGGATTTTTATGAGAGAGTAACACTATGGCAAGGAAGTATGTGTTGACATTTTCACAAATGCAACTAGGTATCGTAGTTACCAGCGGTTTGCATCATTAATTAAAACATATATTTCGATGTAATTATTTACATTAATGTAACCATATAAAGCAATTTATATAATCACATTCACAAAGTAACAACAAAAGCCTACGTGGTGTTCAATATCAGTTGTTGCACCTTATATAGCTTTTTATGTGTTTGCATAGTTTTAAAAAGAGATCATAATATCACATATTACATTTTTACTTCACATTCACTTTATACAATTGTAAAGCAATAGAAAAAATGCAGTCAAAAAATAGTCTTTCATTTTTTGCATAAAGTATCATAGTTTCCCGGTTGCAAATTGGAAAATTCTTGCTTTTTACTGTTGTGTAGGTGCAAAATGATACCATATGGATACTGCACAATGAGGCAGATATCCACCAGTTATTTGTGCATAAATGGACACTATACTCAGAACAAGTATTAGTATACACATACGTTATTCTTATGGTGTGTAATAATCCCTAATTTGTTTAGACACATAAGCAATCTGCATTTATGACTTAGGAAGTCTATGCAAACAAATGTCTACATTTAAAACTCTAAAAATAATTGTTACCACTAAAAAAACACCTATTTAAGCAGAAGAAAACATCATTATAGGTTGTGAGTTTCAAACACTTCTTACAAGTAAAAAGAAAACTTAAAGACAGCAACTATCTTCAAAGGTAAATAAAAAAAGTGGAGCAAAAGCTGTTGGGACTCAAAGTCCGCAGCAACTTATCCCATTATGTTACTCTGAATTTGAAATTTGAATGAGTTATTTTTCTTCTCTAGCCTCAATTCTTCAGTAGTTTCACATGCAAGATTGCCATGCACAGACCACCTGCTGAGTAAGGCTTTAGCATATAAGGTGGAGCATGAAGACAAGCTGTGTGAATGGCATTCGTATAACAAAAATCTGCCCCTAAAAAAGTTACTGTATTATATAATTATACACAAAGCCTGAGGCTAATTGTCAATATAAATTCTCATTTGCCCAGAATAAAAACATTCTGTACTTCCCCGAAGCAAAGAGAGCTTCAGTGAATGAGCAGAGACCCAGGACTAAACAAAATTATCAGGTAAATAGCAGTTTCACTGCAAGAGGAGTTCAGTGACAGGTAATAGGAGCCAGATGGCTCTGCAACTTTCAGTCCAAAGGAGAACATCAGGAGGAAAAGTGAACAGAACCACTGGAGATGGAAGACAACTTTGAGAAATGCCACTAAGTGTCCATTAAAGAAAGAGAAAACGTCAATAGGGTGAAGCATGCAGGTTATTGTGTCAAGTATCATAATCGATGCCTACTTCATCCAGAAAAAGGGTATACATGCATAAATGGTAGAGGCTCCATATGGTCCCCTCAGGGAGAAGTTCAGCCCTGTTTGATTTGGAAGAACTCAGGCAAACACAGAGGGTCAAGGAAACCCTTCAGCCTCAGCCTGAGCAGTGACCAGGCAGCAGAGCTGATCAGATCCAACTGGTAGATGCAGTCCTGCTCAGGAAGGGAAAGGAGAAGTGAAGAGGTTCAGAGGAGAGTTCAGAAACATTAGAGGTTAGCAAAGGGGGAACAGACACAAGGCACAGGCATCGCCACTGGATAACATCCAGCTCTGAGAATACCCTTCTGGAAGAAGAAAAGAGTTTGCATTTGTGTAAGACACCTTTCTCAGGCAAATAGGCTTCTGGAGTTCTGAGCCCAGACAGGAAAATATACCTTACCAGGCAAGAAAGTACAGACCTCAAAAGGAACCAGCTTGGAAACACTGGCGAGAGTCCTGTAATTGTTTTCTCCATGTATATTAATGAAATAGGCAAGAGACAAATTTCAGACAAAATACAGAGTTCTGGAAAAGACAACCAGGGTCTCTGCTAGCATCTCTGAAGTATTGTTAGTACCCACACACATCCAGGAACAGCAATGGAAATGTAGTTTCAGAATTTGTTGTAAGAAGGAGGGTTATTCAATTTTTCAGGAACTGAGGGCACTTCTGGACGTAAGGAAAGGACCTCATCTCAGCTGTAAGGAACCAAGGTGCTGATGATTAAAATAAACAGGGCTGACAGTGAACTTTACACTGAGGAATGAGGGAAAGCTGACAGGCATAGAAGTACACAGGGTTTAAGATAACATTTATAAAGATGAAGACACAAAAATTCTGTATTCTCCAGAGAAGGATAGGTCAGGGGATAGAACTAATCAAATATGGAAATAGGAAACAAACAGATTGCCATTTTAAAAGAGTGCCAAGAAATGTAACTAATCAATAGTATGTCTGCCACTTTGTAAATGCTGGAAGCCTAAGAAATAAGATGGAGAAATTGGAATGTGTGATCCAAATTAAGATATTAATATACCAGACATGTTGGAAGCTCATGGAAGTCAGACAATCAATGCAACAGTATGAGAGCAGAATACAAAATATACAAGAAAGACAGAGTAACCTGAACTATAGGAACAGTAATCCTCTGTCTTAAAGAAAGCTTAGTATCCAATCAAATTAACAAATTAACCAACTGGTCAATTAACACAAAATCTGCATGGTGTAAAATTCCAAGTCTAAATTTGAAAAATATGATTTGGGGTTTATACCATCAACACACCGTTCATGTCACACACACACACTATATGCCATATGCTTAGAGAAATCAGTGAGGCACCAAGGGAGGCAAATAAATTCTGCTAGGTGATTTCCACTGTTTTGTAGTCTGGACAATTGTCACATCAGGACACCATCATGCAGAGATAAAGCTGGTAAATGTTATTGAGGATTGTATCAGAGAAGAGCTGGTTAGTGAGTCTTGACTTGGATCTACATGATGTGTAGGATCTAGTTAAAAATCTCATAGCACTTTTAAATCTCAGATTCAAAAGTGCCAGCTTTGTAGCAGTGATCACAAAATTTTATATGCAGCAGATTCTAGGAGAAAAGAACAAGTGTGCTAATCTTCAAAAAAGGAAATCATGGAAAATAAGGAAGTTTATAAAAATTAGATTAAGGGGGAGTTAGGAGTATTAAATCTGTAGAAGCAGTGTAGAGACTACTGAAGGACACCATGTGGAAGCACAGTGTGTGTGCACTCGACTTATTAGCAAAAGGCTTCAGTAAAGGCTAAGTGAAGGAGAATATCAGGGTTATGAAAGCTGCAGGATCAAAGTGCTGCAGTTGTATGCAAATGAAGACAACAGAAGATCATGAAATGCAGCAGACAAAATATAAAATCATGGTGACAATGGCTAAAAGAGAATTTAGGAAGTAATTATTCTAAAGGAATAAAAACTAATCCTTTCAATATATTACAAATAACAAACTAGTCAGGGAATCTCTAGGGCCAGCTCATGACCAGGATATAAAAACACACTCAGAAAGAACAAAACCATTGTAGGAAAGCTAAATTAATTATTTACAGTTATATTAACTGTGAAATATTTTAAAGAGATTCTGATAATGGTCCCTTTTTTTTTCAAGGGGGTGGGTGGAAGCTGGAGGAGAGGAGAAAGGAAAATTAGCAGAGATCTGCTTAAAGCTGAAGTAGCTGTGGAAGATGCTATGGTACAAATAGACAGAATGAACATTAACAAATCCCAAGAACTGAACCTAACTCAGGAATAAATGAAGTGACTTACTAATGGCACTGCATAACCTCTCACAGACCCAGAAATTCCCACTCTGAAAATCAACGGACTTTGGGAGAATATTAAGGAGAAGTATACATGCTCTATCCTGTTCATACTCTAGCTGCTTATGGCCTCAATTCTTTGATTTTCCCCGAGGCTGGTGCATGATAGGGAATGTGATACACCCACTCAATGCCATGCTTTTTGGCCCAGGTGTCTATGAGGTTGTTTCGGAAATGAATCCCGTTGTCTGACTTAGTTCTTTCTGGGGTGCCATGTCACCATAGGACTTGCTTTTCAAGGCCCAGGATAGTGTTCCGGGCGGTGGCATGGGGCACGGGATATGTTTCCAGCCATCCGGTGGTTGCTTCCACCACTGTAAGCAGATGGCACTTGCCTTGGCGGGTTTGAGGGAGTGTGATGTAATCAATCTGCCAGGCCTCCCCATATTTCAGCCATTGTCCTCCATACCACAGAGGCCTTAACCACTTGGCTTGCTTGAATGTTTCATATTCATGGATAATCTGTGCAATAGTGTCTATGGTCAAGTCCACCCCTCGATCACGAGCCTGTCTATATGTTGCATCTCCTCCTTGATGGCCTGAGGTGCCATGGGCCCACCAAGCTATAAATAGTTCACCCTTATGTTGCCAGTCTAGATCTGCTTGAGCCACTTCAATCTTAACAGCCTGATCCACCTGCTGGTTGTTTCATTGTTCTTCAGTGGCCCGACTCTTGGGAACATGAGCATCCACGTGACGTACTTTCACAACCAGGTTCTCCACCCGGGCATCAATATCTTGCCACAATGCAGCAGCCCAGATACACTGCCAGTTGTTCTGCTTCCATTGCTGTAACCACCCCCACAGGGCATTTGCCACCATCTATGAGTCAGTATAGAGATAAAGTACTGGCCACTTTCTTGTTCAGCAATGTCTAAAGCCAGCTGGATGGCCTAAATTTCTGCAAACTGACTCAATTCAGCTGTTTCTGCGACTTGTCGTATAGGACTCCATACAGCAGCCTTCCATCTCCAATGCTTTCCCACCAGACGACAGGACCCATCAGTGAACAGGGCATACTGCTTCTCATTTTCTGGCAGTTTATTATACAGTGGGGCCTCTTCAGCATGTGTCACCTCCTCCTCTGGTGATATTCCAAAATCTTTGCCTTCTGGCCAGTCCATGATCACTTCCAAGATTCCTGGGCGACCGGGGTTTCCTATTCGAGCCCGTTGGGTGATCAGTGTGACCCACTTACTCCATGTAGCATCAGTTGCATGATGTGTAGAGGGGACCCTCCCTTTGAACATCCAGCCCAGCACCGGCAGTCGAGGTGCCAGGAGGAGCTGTGCTTCAGTACCAACCACTTCTGAAGCAGCTCAAACCCCTTCATATGCTGCCAACATCTCTTTTTCAGTTAGAGTGTAGCAGGCCTCGGACCCTCTGTATCCCTGACTCCAAAACCCTAGGGGCCGACCTCGGGTCTCCCCTGGTGCTTTCTGCCAGAGGCTCCAGGTAGAGCCATTCTGCCCAGCTGCAGTGTAAATCACATTTTTTACATCTTGTCCTGCCCGGACTGGCCCAAGGGCTACTGCATGACCTATCTCCTGTTAAATTTGTTCAAAGGCTTATCATTGTTCAGGGTCCCATTTGAAATCATTCTTCTTCTGGGTCACTTGATAGAGAGGGCTTACAATCAGACTGTAATTTGGAATATGCATTCTCCAAAACCCCACAATACCTAAGAAAGCTTGTGTTTCCTTTTTGCTAGTTGGTGGAGACATGGCTGTTATTTTGTTGATCACATCTTGCCATTTTATTTCTAAAAACTGGATCTCCTGTGCGGGTCCCTTGACCTTTGTTTTATGGCAAAACCAGCCTTCAGAAGGATTTGGACTATTTTCTTCCCTTTCTCGAAAACATCTTCTGCTCTGTTGCCCCACACGATGATGTCATCAGTGTACTGAAGGTGTTCCGGAGCTCCACCCTGTTCCAGTGCAGTCTGGATCAGTCCATGGCAAATGGTAGGGCTGTGTTTCCACCCCTGGGGCAGTCGATTCCAGGTGTACTGGACACCCCTCCAAGTGAAAGCAAACTGTGGCCTGCACTCCGTTGCCAGAGGGATTGAGAAGAATGCATTAGCGATATCAATTGTAGCATACCACTTGGCTGCCTTTGACTCCAGCTCATACTGAAGTCTAGAATGTCCGGCACGGCAGCACTCAGCGGCAGAGTGACGTTGTTCAGGCCACGATAGTCTACTGTTAGTCTCCACTCTCCAGTAGACTTCTGCACTGGCCATATGGGACTGTTAAAGGGTGAGAGGGTCTTACTGATCACTCCTTGGCTCTCCAGTTGACGAGTCAGTTCATGGATGGGAATCAGGGAGTCTTGGTTGGTGCGATATCGCAGCCAGTGCACTGTTGTGGTGGTGATCAGCACCTGTTTTTCTTTGACCCTCAGGAACCCCACAACAGAAGGGTCCTTCGAAAGACCGGGCAAAGTAGACAGCTGTTTAATTTCCTCCGTCTCCAAGGCAGCTATACCAAAAGCCCACCTGTACCCTTTTGGGTCCTTGAAATACCCTCTCCTGAAGTAGTCTATGCCAAGGATGCACGGAGCCTTGGGGCCAGACACAATGGGGTGCTTTTGCCACTCATTCCTGGTTAGGCTCACTTTGGCCTCCAATACAGTTAGCTCTTGGGATCTCCTTGTCACTCCAGAAATACAGATGGGTTCTGCCCCTGTATAGCTTGATGGCATTAGGGTGCACTGTGCACCAGTGTCCACTAGAGCCTTATACTCCTGTGGGTCTGATGTGCCAGGCCATTGAATCCACGCAGTCCAATAAAGACTATTATCCCCTTTGTCCACCTGGCTGGAGGCAGGGCCCCTCTAGTGCTAGTCATAGTATTTGTTACTTACTTCTTGTAAATGCGAATCAAAAGTCTCTTTATTAAGATCAGAAATAAAATCAACACTTCTACTCCTCTGTCTGGGGAACTGCTCACTGGAAACTGGAGCAGCAATTTTCCTGAAAGAACCCCCCGACTGATTGTTTTTCCTTGCAACCCACATACCCGTGCCTCTAGGGTCAAGGTAGATTTCCCATCCCACTTCCTCATATACTCTCTGTGGTCACACAGGTAAAACCATAGGATGGCACATGGTGTGTACCCCCTATATCCTCTCTCTTGAGCAGAGGGACGCTTACTTCTAATGGCTGAGATACTGGTCCATACAGGTGGGGAGTAGGACATATCTTCTTTGAGTTGCTGGACCTCCCAGGACAGTTTCTTCACTGTGGAGACAAGGGCGGAAGAGATATTTGCTTCGTAAACCCGGCATCTGTCAATCACATCCCCCACCGCTGGTGCCTCTTCATCTTTCCAGGACATTACTGCCAATGAGTTTGCATGCAACTATAGTGCGCTCCGTACAAACTTTGGCCACAGGGATAGTGTCCACTGGGCTTCACCTGGATCTTCAGGTGACTGTTCGTTGTCCAGGTCACCATAAATCACCTCGAGCATGGCTAGTTCCCTCAGGTACTGGATACCTTTCTCCATGGTGGTCCATTTTTCAGGGCGATATATAATATCTTCCTTGAAGGGATACCTTTCTTTCACTCCAGGCAGGAGTCACCTCCAGAGGCTGAGGGCTTGTGCCCCTTTTCCAATCACTTTGTCAATGCACCCTTCCCCAGAAAGGGATCCCAGTTGTTTGGCTTCCTTCCCCTCTAATTCCAGGCTACTGGCCCTGATATCCCAGCATCGGAGCAGCCAGTTGACAATGTGCTCACCTAGATGACGGCCAAAATCTTTTCACACATCTTGCAGCTCACTCACGGATAGGGATCAGGTGGTTTCCATCTCATTTATGAGTTCTTCCTCTTCCTCCTCCTCTCCTCATGATGGCCCTGCTCTTCCATCATCTCTTTCTAAACGAGCTGACTTTTGCTTCGAAGGTTTCTTCTTATGTATAGGGGCGACTGATACGAGCACAGGTTGGTTCTCTGGTTCAGCTGCAGCGCCTGTTGTGGGGGTTGGAGTGGCCACAGTGCTTGTCATTTTGTTCTCAGATCCAGAGACCTTCTATTCCCCTTGGGGGTACTGAATACTGTTGAACAGGGCTCGGTAGGCATGGGTCAGGCCCCAGCATATTGCAGTGATTTGTGTCTCTCTGGAATTGCCGGGGTGACAACATACTTTCTCCAAATACTCTACTAGTCTTTCAGGATTCTGCATTTGTTCAGGGGTGAAGTTCCAAACACTGGAGGTGCCCACCGTCCTAGGTATTTGCCCCACATACGCTGCCACCCATAATTATCGAGCCTTGGGGCAGATCTCTGGATGATATTCTTAAATTGCTTATCAACCTTAGACAAAACCAAAACAATATTCCCAGGAAATACCAATAGAAGTGTCTTAACTACCCAAGGATGTTCAAGGTACTGAAAAGTTGTTGTAATGAAGGAGGAAGCATCATAGAAGGTAGTGAAGATGCCATTCTGTATTTCCTCCATAAAAAACCTCTCAAAGGAAGAGTATAATTGCTAATTGACTCCATAAGGTGGTACCCAAAGTACAGTAATGGCTTCAGTACAAAACCCAAATACCAGATAAAGCTCAAGGCCAGTGTTTTAATAACAAATCTACCAGGCAAAACATCGCTGATCACTGCAGAGCACAACAAACTACAAAAACCAAAACCAATCTTCAACGTAGAACAAAACGAAGAGCATGGTGCAGATCAGATAAACTGATATTGAGAACAGATAAATCAATGCTGTGACCAGCAACTGTTATTACCTCAAACCCTTTGTGCCCCACATTGGGTGCCAAAAATGACTGTCGTGCTTTAACCCCAGTCAGCAACTAAGCACCACACAGCCGCTCGCTCACTCCCCCCACCCCAGTGGGATGGGGGAGAGAATCGGAACAGCAAAAGCAAGAAAACTCGTGGGTTGAGATAAGAACAGTTTAATAATTAAATAATAATAACAATAATCATCATAATAATGATGTAATGAAAAGGAAAACAACTAGAGAGAGAGAGAGAGAGAGAAGCAAGACCCAGGGAAAAAAAACAAGTGATGCAATTGCTCACCACCTGCCGACTGACACCGCCAGTCCCTGAGCTGCGATCGCTGCTTCCCCCGGCCAACTACCCCCAGTTAATATACTGGGCATGACATCATACAGTATGGAATATCCCTTTGGCCAGTTTGGGTCAGCTGTGCTGGCTGTGCCCCCTCCCCTCCCAGCTTCTTGTGCCCCTGGCAGAGCACGGGAAGCTGGAAAAGTCCTTGACTAGTGTAAGAACTACTCAGCAACAACTAAAACATCAGTGTGTTATCATCATTATTCTCATATTAAATCCAAAACACAGCACTGTACCAGCTACTAGAAAGAAAATTAACTCTATCCTAGCTGAAACCTGGACAACTGGAAACAGAGTTTGTCTCTAGAGACTGTTTTGGACTACGGCGGCGAGTTCTTATGTCCACTGTTTGACCAGATTGAGGAACATTAGATCTACTGCAAGAATTGACCATGACAGTATCCTGGCCACAAACTGTATGTTTCAGGAAAAAGCCTGATAGGGAATTAGAAGCCTGAGGAGTCAATATCTTAAGTTTTCCTTATTTGGACATAATGAACCTATTAAATATTCAGGTTTTATCATCATTAATCACCTATATGATGAAGAAATTGTAAAGAAATCTTCTTTCAATATTTCTGCTTTTGAACAACAGAGATCAAGCAGAACAGCTATTTGTTTTCCTGCCTTCGAGTTCAAAGTTAAAACTGCACAGCTTTCAGATGCTGTATGTGATACCCTGACTATTCTCCATGTGATCTGATTACTTACCCTTAAATATGATTTAAATAACTCACTGGCTTGCATATAACTCTTCCACAATATGACTTTTGTTGTAGCAGTACTCAAGCTTGATGTTTTTACACTGTCCATGAACTATTTTTCATTTTCCAGCAACTGGAACTCAGAAACACTACTAAGTTGTACAGATGAATAAATATATCTATTGTTTCAGGAAAAAATTGAGAGCACAAGAATTTGAGAGGAAATATCAGAAAGACATTGACATTAATGAAAAGAATTGGTTGAGATAATGAAATTACTAATATGGATTTTGAAGAAAATAGGGGATTTAACAGAGAATACATGTTCTGTTTCAGGATGCTTCTAGCTATTTAAAAGCAATAAAGTATTTAAGATCAATCAGATGTTGTAACCACTGAATTCCTACTGGGACACAGTGTATTCTCTGTTATGCAGAAGTTAGTGAATGACAGAATGGAGTATACATAATTCTAAAAAGACAACAATGAAGCCAAGCAGAAATGCTCTAAAATCTCATTAGGAAAGTAAAATTGTCAGTGAGTATAGTATTGTTCTGGAAGTGAATGGGAACAATACAAGATTATTTAAAAACACGGAGTGGAAGAGATCAATGAGGAAAGCAACTGAACCATAAGGAGATGATGATAGAAATTTATACATAAGAACAAGGCTTAGACGACAAACTAAATTAAATTAATTCTTGTACTCCATATTCACCAGGAAAATTAAAACAGAAATACAAGGAATATAATACGGTCTTCAGTGAGTGAAAAACAAAGACAACTAATAGTTATCACAGCAGGATCTATTTCCTCTCCTCTCCCCACTGTTAAAAACTTGATAAGGTCTCAGAGTAGGCGGGTTGCACAAGATTGTTCCAATGACTTGCTACATATTAATTCCCACAAAGATCTAACATCTTCAGGTATTAGACATCAAGTTTAACTGGATAAAAATCACAATCTCAGTTGCTGAGTAAAGGGATGAGGAATACAGGCATAACACTGTCATGCAACTGAAATAATGTTTCTAACCTGAATGAATTTAAAGCCAATTAGAAGTGCTATAGATTAAAAATGCCACTGTTGCCTCACCCCTTTTCTTTCCCTTTTTCTTTTGGTGTAAACAGAACACTAAAACAGGTGTCCATTCCACAGTTAATTTAATGATCCTTTTATATAGATCACCAGTGAGGCCTTTGGAATTGACTACATGTGGTAAGCATCCTTAATAATACTGTAAACTGCTTGGTAAAATAATTTCTACATTGTTTCAAATTTCATGATTATATTAGAATAAGAACAACTTTAGATCTCATAGAAATAGTCTGAATTCAAAATAATTATTTCAGATATAAATCTAGGAAAAATTGCCTTAAAAGCACACTAAGACTAAATATGCTGTTTCATAAATAACAACAAACAGCGTTTCACAAATGTGAAACAAAGCAGGAGAGTCATCATCTTAGTTAGAAAAAAATTATCAAGAGGATCTTGGTAAACCAAGAATATCATCTTGTATAAACAGTAAACAGGGAACAACTCTATAATGTACAAACTAGAATGCAAATATGTAGCTATTTTATCTATTTTATTATTTTCATATATGCTGTAGAGGGTGTTCCAAGCACCATTGGTTTGACTTCAGTTTGACTTTGACTTGCTAATAGGTAATACTATTAGACCACAGCACACTGAATTTTAAATCCAAAATCAGTAAGTCATGCAACTTAAGCCTACCCCTTCTTATATTAACATTTTCTTAAAATACTACCTTATTCTTTCTAATTCAGATTCCTTATGGCAACAGAGGTCAGCAGAGATAGGTTAGCATAGACCTAGTGGAAAGAGAACACCAAAGCCTGCCAGAAAATGTCTTCCTAATTGTTATTTCTACTGATAGACTTCAGACTGAACAGTTCAGCAGTACAGAAAGAGGAAATGTCTAATTCAGGAACTTCTGAACAATTTAAGAGCTTTACAAAATCCAGACCCAAGCTTCTGACAGAAACTTAGAGGTGGTTTCAGTGATAAAAGTTACTTATTTCTCTTCTTTCTTTTCCTCATACACAGGTTTGTTGGTTTTGTTTAGGAGTCTTTTTATTAACTTTTTTTTTTCCAGAAACCATGCTGTGATGACAGGTGGCTTTAGCAAGTGTGTGTTTTAAGTTCTTTACCCTATCATATATTTTCATTTCTTTTCCTTTAGCTGCACAGCAATATATACCCAGTTACTCATTACAAGCTTGTAATCCCATTTTCCTCTGCTACCCCACTGGAATACTGATTTTCAAAAGAAGAATGTATTGTCTATTTTCCTTTAAAACTTTCTAATTCTTCTCATTTTAGCTATTGATTATGAAACAACATTGGTCAAACAGCTAATCAAGGAAAGCAAGATTATGCATATTCATACTACATCTCAGTGAAGACAATAAATGAAACATAATTACAGAATCACTCAACAGATTTGATGTGATTACATCTCTTACAACACTATGTTTAAGGACCAGCAATTATCCAGTTATGATTGCTGTAAGAACACAGGAGAAAGTATAAAAGATACAATAAGTTCACTTTAAGGTAAGTATAGCTTTCTCACTAGCATACAGAGCGGAGAACAAAGCATCTGAAAAAATGCAGACAGGCACAGCCCAATGCAGCAGTACATCCAGGCCAGCTCTGTGGCAAACAGAATTTAACAGAAACCTGCCATATTAAAAAAGGAGTAGTAGGTGTTCCAGCATCATGCCAATCTAGTTTGAATAGCACAGTCAAGTAAATTTTAAAAGCCATTGACAGTACTATGCAGTTTGTTTTTCAAATAAAAACCAGATATGCAATAACTGTGTGTCATCTGCATTTGCAGGCAGCTGATAAACAGTAGAATTATACATGTACTTTAATGAAGACTCATTCTTTTGTTCACAGAAACACATTGGTGGTTATACGACATCATCAAAGTGAGGAAGGCTTTGACGTATTACAGCAGTATGATGCATTACAGCAGTATGTCACTAAGGAGACAGTATTTGGACAATGCATTACATTAAATACATCATCAAAGAACAATCTTTCTGATGATAAACTGCCAAATGGCAGAAAGTGCAAACCAGTTAGGTGGAAAAGAGTCACAACTGCTTTAAAGGAAAATGACCTTTCAAAAACACTCTCTGTTTCACAAAGCTAAAACTTTAGTTTGAGAATCTCTTTTGAGTCATAGCTATGAGAGTAAAGAATGCTGTAGAGGCAATAGCACAAAATCATTCAGCATACCAAAGCACACGACTGAGTTCACTCAATTAAAAAATGTTTTACATTGTTCAAAAGCATGAAGGCGGTCTTCTGAAGGTGTCAGTGTCAGTAAGTGTCCTACTACTGTCTCACAAAAACTAACTGGCAATCAAAACAAAGTCTTGAAATGCCTCTGTCATTTACAAACTGAAAAAATGTTACACCTGCTAGTCTTGATAGGGAGAAGGGACCTTATCCTATGTTGTTAGGATTAATTAACTAGGCAAATGCAAATACAAACTAGTACCTTTGCATACATCAGCCACCTCTCCAGTTTTGTCTTCCAACTGTGATTGATGAACTTACCAAAAAAGAAGGCATAGACCCTTCTGACTAGCAAAAATCTCAGTCATGAATGAGGTTTACTTGTAAAAATAATCAAGCTTTACAGTATCAAGCAAGCAATGTACAAGCTGAACACAGTAGTGCTATGCCTCAAACAACCCTTGCCTTTGTACTGACACTCAAAACATTTTTCAGCTCTAGAAACTGAATGACTGGAGTAATGACACAAAAAAAAAACAAACCAGGAAGTAAGTCTTACAGATTTGTAGCTAACTTCCTAAATAGCATTTTGATTTTACTTCTTATACTTAATCCCTGAAAATTATCCTATCAAATCATAAACAAAGTTTGCTATCCAGAACTGGTGATTCACTCCTTATTTTTCAAGCAGAATGAAAAAAATAAAACCTGGTTTGAATTGTGGAAGAGCAACTCTTACTCTCAGAAAATACGAATCCTCTCAGTATTTGTATCTCAGTATACATACAGCCAATTCCTTGGGTATTCTTTTTACCAACACACAAATAATTGTTTATGTCTTTTGATCTAGACACAAGTAGCACCTACTGGTAGGTTGCTGTTGAAAAAACAAGGCAATGTGGGAAGTTTGTTTTGGCATTTTTAAAGTCCCTGTTTGCAGAACACTATCAACCACAGGAGAAAAAGCTGAGAAAAGAAGATTTCATATGCAGTATTGAGATGGTGTCCATGAAGTGCTGGTTTATGAGATAAGTCATTTGAAAGTAGCTCTAGCAAGTTCTGGATTTGACCAAAAGGATAGTAAGGCTTACCGCATCCCTTAAAGGTATCCAAGAGATAACACAAATCTAAAGGAAAGATTTTGTTTTCTCACATAGTTTAGATAAAGCCTAACTGTTGAAAATCATCACAAATATAACAGATAGCATCTAAAAGTTACTTTTAATTCTTTCAGTGCACAGTGCTTGTGAAAGAAAGTAAAGGGTGAGAGAATAGGATGAAAACTGACGTAGGTGGCTAATGCTGCAATGTAGAAAAATCTACTTTGCATGCTCCATTCACAACATTGAGTAAATCAGGAGTTTGTCAATGCATCCAGAAGTAACTTCAAAGACTAAGAAAAAAAATGTTTTGATACTATAAAAGGGTTGGTTATAATATTGTATCACTTTATAGTCTCAGAATGCCCAGTGCATTTCAGATGACAAGCTCAGCAACCTGGTCATATAATTTTTTTGTTCTGGATGTCATAGTTCAGCACCTTGTTTAAATTTATGTGTAAAAATGTTGTGAACTAAAGACTTTTTACTGTTGAGCTTGAAAATTCAATTTGAATAATAGCAGCATGCAAGTGCATATTTTCTTCTGCATCACTGGAAGTTAGACAACATCATTCAGCTTCTACAATTAACTAAAGTGACACTAAGATCTTTGCAACCATAATGGCGGCGATAGGGATATATTAGAACAGAAATTTATAGATATTCAGTAACACATGGTTTGGGATGCACTGTAATGATAATCATCTGCTACAATATCAAAACACCAGCAACATAAAACAAAACACTCCAACAACACATGATAGAAAGGGATCAAAACAAATTGCATCCTCAAACCTTATTTATTGCTGATGTATTCTGCAGCATGTAGGAGCTTTGGTTCACAACATACCAGCGTTTTAATCCCTCAGTTAGGGATACTTTTTCCTGAGCCTTTTACTACATAATACTTCCTTACTAATATAGCATTTGGCTCCGCAGTTCATTGAATTCACTGACATTATCCATGGGAATAAGGACTGCTCAGATAAGTGAAAATTGAAAGTAGTCCCTTAGTTTGTCAAACTGCAGGAGTACGTTGGATTATTCTCTGAAATCCTAATTGATGAGTTTTCTTAAGGGTCTGTAATTGTTTATTTCTTAAATTCACACCAAGGACAAATGATGCATTGTTGATTAGACAATCTGTGCAGAATTGGAGAACCAAAGGAGGGGAGAATGATTTGTTTTCCTTTTATTTTATGCTGTGTGACTTCAGATTTCTTCCAAACTAAGTAATGTTTTAAAAGCCTCAGGCAATATTATACCACTAGTTATAATTAACAGTTCTTAGAAAAATACTGTAGAGTCTAGTGTGAAAGGACTATGTGCAAGGTCGTGTTGAGCTTGGTCTCTTTTCATGTTACTGCATGGATTTCCACACTGATCCAAAGCCAATGGAAACAACATATGCACTTTTTTCAAGTTCAGTGGGCTTGCTTAATGCCCTAGAGGCAATGCTCAGTCATTTGCATGAGCAGAACAGCCGTTTTATAAGCATCTAGGATATCAGTGGATACCAAATATAACAAATGCACTATTTGAGAAGGAATATTATGGCTTTGTATGTGCAATTGGATAACAGCTCTGTTAAAATTAGGGAAAAATTCATCAATCCTGCAGTGCTGATATTAGGGAGGCCTCGAAAACCACATATGTATTGCATATTAAGCCACTGTGCTGCCCTTTATACAAACTGCAGGACAACCAACATGTCTAAAGAGTGTCACAGAATGCTCATCCGTTCTGTGCTTTATCTACAGCTGCTTGTAAAACACAATAACAACATGGTTGTACTGGAAAAAAGAAACCTAAGAGATGTGTCAGTAAATGTGTTTAAATCATCTTTTAAAATGTACCTGATACTGAAGAAAATACAGAGATTAAAGAAATAATACACATGAAGACTGAAAACCTCAAACCAAGTATTTTTCTGTCTTTCGCAGATATACAAATACTATGAGAGGCAACAAACCTTGACACCCCAGCATCTTACATGGTTGCCTCAGCTACTGAAATCAGTAATTTATATTTAACTGAGGCATAACTTGTCCTCAGCTGATTTATATTCCAGAAAAAAATCCTGTTTTGATTTGAATACATCAAATGCAAGGTCCAGTATTTTCCTTGATATTTTGTTCTGCTGTTTGATCGTTCTTCCATAAACAATGTCTAACATAAATTTGGGTGGCTCATCCATTAATAGCCTTTCATTCTAGTGACATATTTCCATGCTGGACTAAACAGCTCTTTAAAACTGAATATTCCTTCTATATTAGAAGAAATGCATAGCTATGGAAACGCTTTTCTTACAGTGTAAAACCACATGCTTCAGAATTTCGAAACATTTAGGAATAGTTTTCTAGATTTTTTTCTACATATCTTTTGGCTGGAAATCGGAAGAAAAATCCGTCATCCTCGCATGATAAAAATATGACCCTCAGAAAAGCAGAACAGAATACTTGCTTGATACCATTATTTTTTATAACTATATTTAAAATTTTGCCTTTTATTTCTGATAAGCAGAATAAACAATTACTGATAAGGTATTGTGGGTTTGGGTTTTGGTGGGTTTTTGATTTGATTTGTTTTTTTTAACTTGTGCTAAGATGTCTTCTTTTCTTTTACTTTTTTTTCCTTTTTATAGTCCCATCAACTTATCCATATTCATTTCTTACAGCAAGATTTATATAAATGAATTTCCATGTAATACTCCTTTTTGCAATTTTTCTATATTCTTTACAGCTTCTATTGGAAATTGGAACATCCAGTGGATTAGAAGGACCTCAACAAAATTTTTCTTTGGTGATGCAGTCTTGTCTTTTCAGGAGTCAAATCTGTCTTCTTAAATAATTTCAAAATTCTATTTTGTCCAGATTTTCACTTTCTGCTTCATAAATCTCTGCTTGATGTGTCATAAACATGTTTGCTACTAATTAATAGATAATATTTCCCTAGTCTGGTTCCATATAAAGTTCTATTTGCAATTATTTTAATCCAGCAGAATTTTTTCAAATAGTTCCATGCAATATTGTGGAAACTGTTGCAGAAATATGAGTGAATTAGAGATATACTGTTACCCTCACCAGTTAATAGCTAATGACACATCTCTACTTCCCAGGATAGTTCAAAAACAACAATCATCCATAATAGTTCTCAGTTATAATGGACATCACAGAGGAAAATTGACAGTGTATTCAATTTATTCTGTAGAATACAAAGAATTTTTGAACAAAAAAAAATATCATTCACAGAAGTTTTTCCAATTATCATCTTTGGACCAACAAGGGAATAAAACATCATAATTGACTTTTGAAAGAGTCTTAGCAAACTGTTGACCTAGAAGAGCCCTGACATCATTTACCGGAGGTTTCTACAGATCTACTATGCAGCTTGGAAGATATAAAAAACTTAGATGCCTCTTGAAGAATTATTATATAGGAATAGTAAGTGTACCAGATTAAATATTGATGTTTTCCAAAGAACAAATCTGATAATAGGTATAAAATAATTAAACAAACCATCAGGCACAAGAGAATCTGATGAATGCCAGATAAAAGTAAACAGCACAAAAGTTCACAACCCTGTGCCAGGTGTAAGGAACAGATGAGCAATCCTGTTCAAGAAGCACAGCAAAATTTCATTGGTCTGCTCCGGATTGTGGAGAGAAAAGGAGGAGGACTTTTCTACGCTTAAAAGTTGAAGTTATTAAAACCAAAATTTCTTACTGAGTAACGGGAATCTACCACAATTCCATTTTTTTAATCACACCTTTGTATAGATACCTAAACAGGGTACACAGACCCTATTCTGTGCTCTGAAGGATCTCTGCTTTAACGAGAACAAGGAAAGGTGGAAGGCCACTTGAGTGTCTTCTTTCAGAAGGCTGGAGAACAGATATTTGAGCTATGATTTAAAAAAGAAAAAAAAATCAAGATTTCCTTTGATGTCTTTGAAAATATTTTCATTTTATCATTTATTATAAATATGAAACCATTCTAAACACCTACTGAAGTTAAATTAGATCTTCCAAAACCAGAATGGTTACATATATTTAACAAGTGAAGTTCACACACTGACTCTGAAGCAATTTTCCAGTTTAAGGAGTCATCATATTTCTTTTATTTAGGTCATATAAATTGCATAACTGTCCTTCTGAGTCATAGTGGGTCTTGCTTACACTGCCTATTCAGCACTATTTATTGTCAAATCAGCAAAAGACTGATGGAAGATTGGCTCCTGTATTCAGCTGATACAGCCTTGTAATTTTAGTACTGTTTCTAAGAAAGCCTCATCAGTCAAAACAGTTTAATAATGCTAAAGTTAACTCTTACATATGTTGTTAGGAGAAATATATTGTCTATATTAACTATAAACACTTTTTTGAATAATTTGTTCATTGCCAAAATTCCTTTGATTATTTTGCTCACAACTGCAACAGTCTGCTAATGTTTCACATCACGCATTTTAAAAAAAAGTAGTAAGGCATTAGAAAGATATCACCAAATATGAAATTGATATAAAGAATTTTTAAGTGACCTGAAAGCAAGGAAATGAAAACAATGTAGCCACTTAGTCAAATGATCATAGAATCACAGAATCATAGAATGGTTTAGGTTGGAAGGGACCTTTAGAGGTCATCTAGTCCAACCTCCCTGCAGTGAGCAGGGACATCTTCAAATAGATGAGGTTGCCCAGAGCCCCGACCAACCTGACCTTGAATGTTTCTAGGGATGGGGCCTCCACAACCTCTCTGGGCAACCTGTTCCAGTGCTTCACCACCCTCATTGTAAAAAATTTCTTCCTTATATCCAGTCTAAATCTACCCTCCTTTAGTTTAAAACCATCACCCCTCGTCCTGTCACAACAGGCCTTGCTAAAGAGATTGCCCCCATCCTTCCTATAGTCCCCCTTTAAGTACTGAAAGGCCACAATAAGGTCTCCGCGCAGCCTTCTCTTCTCCAGGCTGAACAACCCCAACTCTCTCAGCCTGTCCTCATAGAAGAGGTGCTCCAGCCCTTGGATCATTTTTGTGGCCCTCCTCTGGACCCGCTCCAGGAGTTCCATGTCCTTCCTGTGTTGAGGACTCCAGAGCTGGATGCAATACTTCAGGTGAGGTCTCACCAGAGCAGAGTAGAGGGGCAAAATCACCTCCCTCGACCTGCTGGCCACTCTTCTTTTGATGCAGCCCAGGATAGGGTTGGCTTTCTGGGCTCTGAGCGCCCATTGTTGGCTCATGTCCAGCTTTTCGTCCACCAGTACCCCCAAGTCCTTCTCCACGGGGCTGCTCTCAATCTCTTCATCCCCTAGCCTGTATTGATATCGGGGGTTGCCCCAACCCACGTGCAGGACCTTGCACTTGCCCTTGTTGTACCTCATGAGGTTCACGCAGACCCACCTCTCCAGCTTGTCCAGGTCCCTTTGGATGACATCCTGTCCTTCTGGTGTGTCAACTGCACTGCTCAGCTTGGTGTCATCTGCAAACTTGCTGAGGGTGCACATGATCTCACTATGTCATTGATGAAGATATTAAACAGCACTGGTTCCAGTACGGACCCCTGAGGGACACCACTTGTCACTGGTATCCATTTGGACATCGAGCCATTGACCACTACCCTCTGGATCTGATCTGGTTGAAGATGTCCCTGCTCACTGCAAGGGGGTTGGACTAGATGACCTCTAAAGGACCCTTCCAACCTAAACCATTCTATGATTCTATGATGCAACCATCCAACCAATTCCTTATCCACTGAACAATCCACCCCTCAAATCGATATCTCCCAAATTTAGAGAGAAGGATGCTGTGGGGGACTGTGTCGAAGGCTTTACAAAAGTCCAGATAGATGACATCTGGTGCTTTTCCCTTGTCCACTGATGCAGTAACTCTGTCAGAGAAAGCCACTAGGTTGATCAGGCAGCACTTGCCCTTGGTGAAGCCATGCTGGCTGTCTTGAATCACCTCCCTGTCCTCCATGTGCTTTAGCATAGCTTCTAGGAGGATCTGTTTCATGATCTTCCCAGGCACAGAAGTGAGGCTGGCAGGTTGGTAGTTCCCCGGGTATTGAGGTGGGTGTCAATCTCTTTTCCCAAGTAACCAGTAATAGGGCAAGAGGAAATGGCATTATGTTGTGCCAGGGGAGGTTTAGATTGGGCATTAGGAAAAATTTCTTCACTGAAATGGTTCTCAAGCGTTGGAACAGGCTGCCTAGGGAAGTGGTGAAGTCACCATCCCTGGAGGTATTTAAAAGATGTGTAGATGTGGCACTTAGGGATATGGTTTAGTGCTGGACTTGGCAGTGTTAGGTTTATGGTTGAACTTGATAATCTTAAAGGCCTTTTTCAACCTAAATGATTCTATGATTCTATGTTCTCTGTTTACATTGACTGATGAGCACAGACTGTAGTTATATTTTACCTTAATATGTTTTTTCCAAGATAGCAACAATATTAAATACCACCTCCTAAGAAAATCAAATGTCTGAATTGCCCTTGGAAACCATTTCTTATAGGGATAATTATGCTATTCATTTTATTCACATTTTCCCGGGACAATTCACATTCTGTGCACCTGAATATCCTGCTGATATGACTCTCTACACTACCTCAAGACAAGTTCATGAGAAAACCTCAGCCTGACTTTATCAGCTGAAATTCACAGCTCAGTTAATAGCTTATGAACAGCAGTCCAGTTTGAATAAGAAAACAATTCTGTATCACAGAGCTTTTTTATATTCTGATTGTGATTACAGGGTAGGTCATTTCTCAAAATGTCAGACGGTTTCTTATCAAAATGAGAATGACACGATGCACTCTGTCTTGTGCAACTTTGAACCTCAAACTAAGTACTGAATTCACTAAATTAAAAGTAAATTGTGGTGGATAGTTTATACAAGGCTTATTCCTTTGCTAAAATCTGCACTGTAGGTTGTCTATATCTCTTTGAAATAGGGAACTATTAGTAGAATTATTACGTGCAGACAAAATGCACCTAAAAATTAATCTCTCTCCTCTGCTTTGTCTTTTTAACACCAACAATTTCACATAACCAATAAAATCATTTACACAGACTACAGGGAAAATTTTGCACTGCTGAAGTGATGAAATTATTTGATCAAATAGGGAGTAATTATAGAATTCGGAGCCAATGCTGATCGTGACAGATGCCTTCATTTACAATGTTATCTTTAAATCTTCCTGGGTTCTTCTTGTCCAGTTAATACCTTATCCCCTAAGAAAATTAATCAAGTCAGGATGCCATATGTGATAAAGCATAAATTTAAAATTGTATGTAATATAATCCAGAATGTTGCAGTTAGGTGAGAAACACTAGATGTTTACTCACTGGATGTGTCATTCTTATTAAACTTCTGCAGACTGTGAACATGTCAGATTCCAAAAATATTCCTATCTGTTCAAAACTACAGTAGGTTGCACTTTCACTAATCACAATGACTTGCCCTGATCATTTGGCTTAAATTAAGCTCCTGATGAATATGGTGCAAATTTACTTTCAAAATTTGCTAGTAAACTGAAGTAAATAATGATTTTAAGGCTCAAAAAGAAATGACTTGGTTTAACATTACAAAAGGTCATAAAAATTTGTAATGTTTTAAAATATTAGAATAAACTAACACACACTACTGTTCTCAGTAGAACCACTATTTTCAACAAAAGATGTGATAACAAAATTCAAGACGGAAATATATTTGTTCTTATCATTTTAACTAAAAGCAGAGCTAACATACACAAATGTTACTCTGAAAATTTAACTGCAAATCCATTACCAGCTTTAACTCCTATGTTCACAAGATTTGGTCTGCCAAATGTAATCACACACAAATGTGCATGCATAGATAATGAATTTTCAAGAGGATTGTAATTCAAAGCCTATTAAAGCAACTAATTTCAGATTTTACACATGCATTCTCTTTGGGAGCAAGACAAAACAGAAGAAATAGTAGATTAAAAATAAGAAGATCAAAGACAGAATTATAAAGATAATTTTCTTAAAATTTCCTGTCTGAATAAAAACTGTAGTTTCCATAACTAAAAAAAACCTTGCACGAGTATGTTTCACCTTAACGATATTCTTCATGCATTCAGACACATACCTCACTGAGATGGAGTGCTGCATATTTCCATTAACCAGTCCCAGAAACTATCATGCCCACACCAAACAGATACAATGTTAAGAATAATCTTTTTTATAAAGAGAGTTATACAATAGTCATTTCAATGTGCCATGACCAGTAAATGAAAGACATTTCCTTCCACTGTGTACCTCTTGGCTACATCCAACTGTTGTTACTCAATCACCTGTATCTGTGCAAAGATAGTGTCTCTCCTAGCAAAGTGAATTCAAAATATTATCCAATCAGGCAGCAGATGTTCAAGCTAGTTTAAGTGAATGTCAAAATGCTAAGCACTGAAAAAAAAATTTGTTACACTTGTGTTACCTGCTAAAGAATCCCTAATTATTCCCAGTAGTAATGAAATCTCAGAGAGGCCTCAGAGACCTGGCTCCCAGTTGGCCAGAAAAAAATTAAATCAGTTAATAAACATATCAGTGAAATAAATAAATTAATAAACTATGTCTAATCCACTGCACTAAGAATTACGACAATTCAGCTTGTAAGGTTCTAAAGAAAGCCAATTATAATATTAGTGAGAGATTTGCAGAGTAAAAGATGTATAAGGATTGTGGAAATGGGATCAATGGATCAGAAATATTGTTGGCCCAGTTAAGGGTTATTTAAATTCATTATTCTTCATTTCACTTATAATCTGTACTATAGAAAAGAATGCAAAAGGTATATAAAATTTGGAGAGTGACATCAATCCTCCAGAGACAGTCCATGAACAGGTCTTAAAGTTTAAATTTACTACATCCACTTGTCTATAGTTTTCTCTACTTTTCTTCATATTTCACACTAGTGTTCAGTTCTCTTCATGGGAGACATTTATTCATAAATATAATCTTACGAAATGGAAAAAATTACTTTGTCCACCAAGTCCATCCCTTTTGTTTTTCTTATCTTAGCTCTCCTGCTTTCATACTACAGTCATTTATCATTTCTTTCTTTGAAACTTATCTAGCACTTGACTTTTAACTTTCTGCATTCACCATAACAGGTTGGTGTTCTGTAAAAAAATAGAGTTTGTTCACTGCATGGCATTGTTTAGATTAAACTCTCTATTCTTCCAAGACTCGTGTATTTTGTATTACAACTTACTGTGACCTTGCCTTTGTGAAGAACTTACCTGATGTGTTTCTATTTTTTGGTCACATAAGAAACATTTGTTTGAAAAAAGAAGAGACAACTGGTTCTCCTTATAAAGAAATAAAAGGTAATAGGGTCATCACAGTTCAAAATGATAATACCTATGTACTTGAACACGGGACTGAAAAAACACCTAGTCAAGGCCCCTGCAAGCGCAGGCAACTACGTAAAATATTTTAAATGTGGAAAGGCCAACAAACATTCAATGCACATATATTAAATTACAAAATAATCCTTAGACTTCTAGAATCTTTTTCAAACTGAGATTAAATCCATGCACTACCTCAAGGGAGGTTTCTCCAGTAATCTTTAATTAGCAAAATGTGCCAGAGAAAATGACATGGCAGGAGGAAGTTGTACTGAAAGAATACTATTCATTGCCTATAAGTGGGACTTATAAATAACACTATTTTAATATGTACATTGGTTTGGATTTTATACAGGACTGGGAAAATGCAGAGACAATATAGCACTAGGTTTCCTCACTCCCATCCTCATCTCCCTACCTCCTCATCCTGCACTAGGCATAGCATGGCCAGTTATTACAGTCACTGACAGTGAGACAAGAACAAAATTAGTTCTACCACTCATAGATTCAAAAGCTAGAGTCAGAATAGCAAAGAGGAAATATATTTTTAATATCCAATAATACCATTCAACAGGCCTGTTAGAGAAAACTTGTGATACCACTTAGATCAAGGTCTCAGGGTACATATGTGATTTGTGCAATCCTGAACAAAAACAAGCATTTTAGAACATTTTAACATACCTAAAATATGATTCATCAAGAATATGATGCATTACTACTTGGTTCCTAGCCCAAGGAGTTAAAGTCTTTGTCTTCTAAAAAAAACCAAAAACCACAGAATTCTTAAGAAGAAGATTATTCTACATTAAACACGTATATCTATAGTATTTTCCTTTCCACTTGATATGAGTAACTATATTCCTACTACTTAATTAGCCTCAAACTTGTTGAATATGAAAAACATTTTAAAGAACAGATAAATTATTCTGTATTACTGTCCTGAAAATTTCTCTTTAACTCATGTTAATGTGAATTAACATGAAATTTAGCTGGACCTCTAATCACTCTCTACAATATCTTTATCATGAGGTATATTTCCTTTAAAGGCATCATTTTTCTCACAGAGTAGGAACCATTATGAAAGCATAATCTCAAACATCTCATAAAATATATTAAAAGGAGTTGTCAATATTTTGAATTCCATTTTGGCCACACTACATATATTTACAGAGATAAATACTCACAGCCAAGTAGGCCAAGTAGAACCTGAGCAGAGAATTGAAAGGTATAATGGAAATATACTGGAATAGAAAATGTCTCGCCTATAATAATATCAAAATTATCATACAATACAACAAAAATTAACAACTTGCATGTTTTTTAAGACCTTGCTTATACAACAGTTTCAAAAAATTTCTTTAAGCATCAGAGGTGGCACCCTTCATGGTAAGGTTACCCACAACTTTATATCATGTGTGTGCCCTGTTAATTAAAAAGCACACCTCTTAGCCATCAAGGTAGAAGCACACCTACTGCTAGTGTCTACTGTGAGAAAGAATGACTTATTCTATTGGCTTTATCCATAAGCCAACCCTAAGAGAAATCCAATATTAAACCACTATTAAACCTGCGAGTAACCAAAAGGCCAAAAATCCCACTTTTCTTTTAATATGAAAATTTAAGACACTGGATAGTACCTAAAGTCTAAATCACAATGGGATCTGAAGAGGGAGCCTTTTATTCATCAGATAAATTGAATTATTAATTTCTCTGAGAGAATACTGAGCCAGCAAAGCAAATACACACAATGGGTTCATTCTTCCACCCATGCTGTAACATGATAGTGACATCTACAGACCTAAAATTTCTAAAGCCACATATCCTCACCTCTCTCACACACACCCCTCCATAAATAAAATGTTTTAGTAAGTAAAATTGTTCTTCCCACCTTTCCGTACATAAGAACTAATTCACACAGTTCAACAATAAGAACATTAAACTGTACATGAATGGATATTAGTAACCTGTAAGAAAAACATCAAACATCAAAAAATATCAAATCTACCAGTGTAATTTATCTCTTGGTACATGTTAACTGGAGTAAAATAATTCTTCATACAATATCTTCTCCACACTGCAAAGAAAATTTTCTTTTAATATTCTAGAATGCTGGTAGATTCTTTAGCTGGTATAACTCAGAATTCTTAAATATATTCCAATTTTGCTGCACAATTATATCACAATGCAAATTTTCACACATTCCGTAATTACAGTTTAATCCTCTGGTGCTGTCTGATCTACAAACACTCAGTGGGACTGTTATTTGTTTTCAAGATTGGTTGACTAAAAACATAAGAAATTTCATCAAGAAAATTGCATTATTTCTTTACTCTTGCCCTTGTAAACTTTTCTTATTGCAGTTATGATTATATCAGTGCATGCACATACTGAAAACCAGTTTTGTTTTGTGGTTTAAAATTTTTGTCTAATACTGTGTAGAAAGAGCTGGTCACCACCTCCTCCTACTCTCTGAGCTGGAGTGAAGTCCTCTGTTCTATAATTCTCACAAGCTGTTCTGTATTCACTTTCTGGTATTCACATAACAGATTCACCAGTTACCAATTTTATAAAGTATAGACCAGTGTACTTGCCTCTATTTTATAATGGTAATACCTCTGCCCATGTTTATGTGGTGACATTATGCAAATAAAAAGCAAGAAGAACACAGAGTAGTTAAAAAGTAGTTATCTCACTCTTGAAACCTTTGTTCCACATCACAAGTTTTGTTTGCCATAATGTATTTAGGTTTGCTTTTACAATTGATCCAATCTCTACACTGAGAAACTTGGTACTGATGAGAGACAAAGCCAACATTCTATAATGTAATTAATGTTATGTACTCCCAAGTCAAGGAGCCTAAGAAAAATGTGGATACACTAATTTAAATACCACAGGAGTAAACCTAACAATTTATCTTTCAAGTAAACTCCTGAAAGCATGAGAATAAGGTCAGAAATAAAGTTTTACATAGCAATCAGAATGCAGTAACTGGGGTCAAAGAGGTCTTGAGTTTACTGTGGAGTAGACAGAAGAAATGGTTGTCTTTATCTCCTCTATTAGAAAAATCCATTAGAAAAATATAAAGTCTCTAAAAACTCCTTCCACTTGCACTCATACATCTGTGGGTATTGTTCCTGAGGAACACTGTTCTCCAGGGCTACCACAGTTACAGAAGAAGAATCTGTACCTGGTCCAGCCGGAGCTTGCCTCAAGAAAACACCTGAACAGCCCAAAGTGGGAACCACCCAGTGGAGACAGCACGACAGTCCCAGGAACATAACTGCAAATGGCTCACAAACCCCTGCCCTGCCAAGGAAAATGGTTGTTGCTTTTCAAACTAGCAGAGAATTTATGACACGTAGTTTTAGTTTAAAAACAAATTTCAGTAATTAAATCTGGATGCCTACATGGGCAGCTATTACCCCAACTACGTCTAACATCTAATATGACACAGCACAATATATGGCATTCAGATGCAGAATACGATTTACAGTTCCATTCCCACCAAGGTCAGCTCAAATTTATCTGTACAAGACTGGATCATTCATCGCAAGCTTAAGGTTTGCAGAGTGAGACAAGACTGGAACTGATTTTAAAAGACTTATTTTCCATGGGAAAACTTAAAGAAGAGTGGGAATTAAAGGGAAAAGTGGGGAGTGAGAGGAAATCAATCAAGATTACAGAAAGGAAATACCAGACAATCCCTCCAAAATGCAGCCTCACAAGACAGGTGCATAAAATGCTGAATACTGTTCAGCTAAGACAAAACAGGAACTGTAAAGAAACCATAAAAAAAAAAAAAACAACACATCCTTAACAGCCCTTTTTAGCTGTTCATGTAAAAAATTCTAGTGTGCCCCATTTAAAGGGTACGAAATAGGGAAGAACATTTAAAGTGCAAATTACCTGCAAAAGATACAGATAGTAAGAGAGAGAGAGATCAGAACTGACTGACTGTTGATCAGAAACAGAGCATCTGCTGCTACTATTACCCACAATCATTTGCAGTCTGCATTTTTAATGCTTATCTATTTTTTAACTCTTTTTTTTTCTTCCTGCTGTTGTAAGCTTCATAAAAGATGGAAGAGCTAAAGAGGATTAATTTCCTTTGAATTACATTCAGCTGATAAGTCATAGTGGTGTCAGTTTCTCACATCTTGCAAGATATTTACCTTCCTGGTGTTTTGGGATTGTATTTTCCCCTCCCTCTTAAGAGAGGTCTTGGAAACACCCATTGCGCTAACTATTTAAAGTAGAAAGTTTTTTGATAACTTAACCATCATTATGCACCTATCTGTTGTGCTCTACATGATATTTGAGTTCTTTTTCTGATTTTATTCTTTTCCTAGGCCTCTTGAGTCTTTTTGAAGGGAAGCCTTTCCTACTATGCATGAAGTGCCTAGATGATTGCATCAAGTACTCCAGCCTATTTCCAAATGAAAAAGACTCAAGCTTCAATAGTTTTACAGTGTTGTTGTTGTTCTCTGATAGACTGAAGGAGGACTTGACATACCTGCCAAAATACTTTGTTCAGAAAAACTCCATTCACTTCCTACTGGTATTTGATTTAACTTCAAATAAAGTGCAAGGCCATGGCCATCACGTTTAAGAACTGACTAGTCATTTTGAGCAATTCAGTGAGCAATTTGAGAGTACCTAAGTGGATCTCAGCTTCAGAGAGTGCTGAACAGACAGCTTTGTCAAACCTGGCTCTACAAGAGCTCTCAAGCTGGACATCTGAAAAGTGTCTGGTAATCACACCGTTTTTAAAAAGCCAAAGATCAATGTTGGTTTAATAATTCTGAGGTCCATTTGGGGGTTGGAGGAGAAGCACAGATTGACAATGTTTCCATGACAGATATATTTTAAATTATACATAGTTGATTTGCAGTGGTTTTATGTACTTGACAACTGCATATTTCCTTAGCATGTAAAAACTGATTTTTTAATATTTAAGAACCATGATTGTGAAATACATCTTCATAAACAGGATAAATAAAACTCTTTCACTTACATTTTTCTACTAGTTCCTTCATGGCATACAATCACAAAACTGCATCAGATAAATCAGACTTTATTCTTATCTATGTGAAATACTTCTGCGCATCAGCAAAGAAGGAAAACAAGAAAAAAATACGTCATGTATTCTGCATTTGCCACCAGTTTCACTCTCGACAGGGACAATTTCTGTTGGCATTCAGAAAGCATTAACTACAGTACAGAACTACAGAAAGGGGAGATCTGAAATTAACTGTATTCCAGTTCATTCCAATGGTTTGTCAGCTTTTTTTTTTCTTTAACCATCCACTCAGGAGTGCAATAATGAGTCTGAACAATTATACCCAAGACTGAACAGGACATTTATGTAAATAAGATATGCAGTTTATTGAATTATCCCATTGAGTTATCCCATATTTTCTCAAGTCCCACTGAATCCTTATAGCATGAGTCAACATTTAAAAGACTATAAAAATAAATTGATTGCATAGAAAATACATGTTCTCACAACTATTCATTATTTATGCTACAAAAGTATCCATCAAAAAACAATGAGGTTGCACTGTGCTGGGCACTGTATACATAGTATGAAGAATCTCTACTTGAAAACAGAGCTATCCACACCAAGATAGCAAGTGAGTGATTGTGACACTGATTAAAGACATGAAGGACAAAAATTAGAACCTTAAGACAGTGTTCCTCATGTAAACCAGATCTGCATACAGGAATAAAGTTTTGAATCCCTAATTTGAGGTGGGAAGGGGAGCATGTCCCGGTTCAGAAACTGCCTACGCTTCCTGTTTGTTAATTTATTTTTCACATTACCATAGAAACAACCTTTCTGTGTATGTCTACAGGGAGAAGAGAGGGGGACAGTGGGAGGGTTGAATGAGGACAAACGTATGCTTTCTTACATAAAGATACCTGAATAAACCATCCATGATTTCTGAGGCATGCTGTCATTCCTATATCAAAATAACACTTTTCTACATATTTTCATTTAAAAAGTTTGTAAATACCAGGTTAACTGTATGAATACATATTAACACAAAGTTATATACTTTTAAAAGCCTGCTTGAAATGACATGTTGAAATGCTGAACACATCAAAGAGCAAATATACGTCCACAAAGAGGTTAAAGATACCCGTTGGTTTACTTTAAACTCTTCAGTGTCAAGTTGATAACAGTTATGCAGCTGGGATAAGAGACAGAATTGCTGTCTCTCAATCCAACGGCCACACTGATAGACTTGTAAGGCAAAGCTCATAAATAACTGATCTTTTGGGACCATACCTATATGTGTGATAGGTACATCAGTCCTCTAACATCATCAGGCCTCTTCTTGCAGCTCACCTCTGTTGACAGGTTTGGTCTTGTGCTTGCAGATGTAGATTTTGTCACTTTGGGAATTTGTCCCCTGAGTACCTCTGCTACAGAGACCCATTATGGACTGTACCCTGTTTACAGAGATATCTGCTCACAGTTCACAATACATGCATATAAATCTTACTAGTTTGGTATCCAAACTGAAAAATAATAGAAATTAGTTAAGATAAATCCAAAATGAAAACTTTTTAGATTTTTTTTCTCCTCAAAACCACTTATTTTTTAGACTGAAAATTAATTTTTTTTAAAATATGCAAGGATCCAATTTCAACTTATCCTTCACTCTCCAAAAGAGCTTTTCAGTATAGCTTCTTTAGACTATCCTGCAGTAAACAACTTTCTCAAAAACTATAATAGCTGTAGAGATATCTATAAATATTCTTCTGAATAAAGAATCTGGGTATCTTACCACCCAGGTGAGTGATATAACCATACTATTATGGTCATTCTCACATGTTTTTGCTCTGTTCTATAAGTAATTTTCTGTTTCAAGTGAAATAGCAGAAACAGGAGAGACAAGCACAATCTCTACTTTTCAAGTCAAATTACTCTCTTAGACACCTCCTCTGCCCCAACCCAAAAAGCCAAAACCCTACAGGAACCATCCTTAAAGAGCTTACCATCTTACTAAGAACACTGTCCATAAAGCAGGCTGTAGTCTTAGGCCAGTGGGAACAGATCAAATAGCAGCAATCATTCTACGTTCCTTGGCAGAAGTTAAACAAGTGGTAACAGTACAACACTGGACAACAGATTACACCTGTAAAATAAAGCCTTGGTCCTGCTAGCTAGTGAAAGAAATATTCCCAGCTATGGAAAACTCCTGACAAAGATATAAACCACTCTGTAACACATAATCATTCTGTACGTTTCCAGTAAAGAGTTACCTGAAGTCGATGATTGTGTCCTCCACCATACTGACTTCAGCTTTACTTTTCTTTCCTGTACTGTTGAGATAGCTGTACTAACAAACTCTGACAAGACCTTTTTTGTACTGGTTTGGATATTCTTCATAATCAGGATCAGACTGACAAATATAGCATGGTGATGGCTAGCACCTGAATGCTGGAAACACATCAAAGTTGTAAAATTAATGTCTATTTTATACTTAATTAATATTTTACACTTTAATTAATGCCTATGCTATATCTTGACTGCTCTTTTACATTACTGATTTTGATAATAGGCTTTTAAATTATCTAATATTGAGTTGCTTTTCTTGTTCTTTGTAGCATATGCTTGAAGGACATGACAACTGACCTCTCAGAAAAAACTGAATAGCCATAAGAAAAATTTTGTTATTTCAAAAAAATCTTAACTAAAACCTTTAGAGGAAATTTGTCATTTTCACTGTACTACCATACAAATAAGTATTTTTTATATGTAGCAATTTCTGCTTCTGAGTTTGACTGATCTGAAGATTTATACAAAACTCACCAGCTCAAAGAAAACACAGTAGAAGATATCTAGTTTCCCCCTGCTTTCCTGTCAGAAATACATTTAAATGAAAAATTGCTCAGGCTTTCAGTACAATGTATAAAATCAGTGCAGATCATTCACTTCTTAACAAATTATAAGGAAGGTCAACAAATTTAACTCCTGCTTTACCATCAGACTAATGAGTTGAAACTTGAGAACAAAATATCAATATTAGAAATAGGTATATCCGTTTTCATTTACTGACTGGAATTCCATAGACATTCGTATTTCACAACAGGCCAAATCTAACACCACCTTTCAGTTTATATATCCTGGGCTGGTGAAAGATACTCTTATTTTTTTGTCTGTAATCAGAACATTTCTCTAGCTCCATATTATCTTTTCAATAAGCATTTCACTTTTTTTTTTTATTTGTACGTGCCTTTATTGTGATCAGACACCATGTCGCTCTTATTTTTACTTGGAATATCAGTTAAATGGCAAGAATTCACTCATGCATTCATGTCACTCCCATTGAAGTCATATAAATAGTAAGACATTTACTAAAAAGCTATCCTCCTTTCTCTTTGAACCCACATTCTATCAGTCAGACATCTCATTGATTAGTCTACAAAGACTACTTAATTATCAAGTAACAAGAAATTTCAGGTGTTCAATTAGCCACCAGATGGAGCCCACATAGTCTCAAAATGCAATAGAAGCATATGGCCATTAACCACGAAAAATGAGTACAAACTTTGTAAAGCAGCTACAGAATACATCCTGTAAATCAAGCTAGGCTCCATATGCAAATAGACTTTCATAGGATTTAAATTACACTCACCATATGTTTTTAATCTGCAAAAAACAAAGTCTGTGGTTTCATCTGTATCATTGTCTACCAATAAAACACCTGCTGACATTATTCTTTTGCAATTTAAGGTTTTGTACAGAACACACAGGAATAATAAAAATGCCACCTCACCAATGTTATAACAGATTATTTTACTCCAATTTAATCACAGTTTTCTTCAGTAAATGACCAATGTTTTATTTATTGGTAGGAGTCATTTTAAAAGAAAATTATTTAGATGCTTAGATGAGATGTAATTTCCAGTGTTTCCATAAGGCATATAAAATACTTTGCACAGACCCACAGCAAAGTGAGTACAGGTAGTCAATATTATCTTACACAATAGAGAAATTGAGGCAAACCGGAAAAAATTTTCTTCCCACATACTGCAAGTCTAATAAAAACCTGAGATTATAATTCAGTAAACCTTGAGCCAAAGCTTGCAAGACTTATTTGCAGTATAGTCATGTTACCCCAGGAATGAGAAGCTGAAACTAAGAGGAGAAGAAGAAAAGCCTAGAGTTAGGAGATTGAGCTTGCTGCTGCCATCATCACTAGAGAGGGATGAGGAAGATTTGGAACAACAGCAACCAGCAGACAGGATTAAAATCTCCCTGAGAAATGATCACTGATCTACCTTCCTTACCCTTCTCCTAGATGCAGCAGTAGCAGGCAGCTTGATTTTCCTGGGCCTGGTGTAGAGAACAGGCATTTTGCTGCCACCACCACCACCAAGCAGCGTGTTGCCCAGCCCCTTGCATACATTGAGTCAGGACCTCTCTTGGCTCTGGCTTAGCCAGCCCTGCTGCTGTTCCACTCAAGCACTCTCAGACACCTTTAGCAAGTAAGTATGAAGGCAAAGGTTAAGTAGTACCACCTAGTGCCTGATTTTACATTTCCTGCTTTAAGAACTAGAGCGAACAAAGCAATGCCTCTCTTGACTGTAAAAGCAACAGTAAAAGGTATAACTTTTGCACAGTGGTTTGAACTGCAGTTCAGTTACTGACAATTCAATTCCTTGTGGACAGACCCGACTAAGCACATCCTAGAAAAGAACTAGCTCATGTTTCAACACATCACATCTTTCACTTTCCAAAATGCAGAGCAGCTGAGTACTAAAATCAGAAAGGAAGAAAAAAAAAAAAAAGAAAAATCTTATGACCAGTTTCCACGTTTTGTTTCTCATATACAATCCTCCGAGAATCAAAGACATTATACAGAAGGGGCAGAGTGGAATTAAATCTGAGTTTATCTGCAAAGAGAGGAGTTTTTTCTCTTTATAAGCTTCAAATATTTCTTCTCCTACTGAGCTCTGCAATATTCTTTTTCATGGCTATGAACACAAAAAATGTTACTGATGTCCGGTTTCTGTAATCATACAGCCAAGTAATTTAATTCACAATACAAAATGGGGGGGGGGGGGAGGGAAGTGATTATTTATCTTAGGTTTAGTAATTACACAATTGTAGTTTCATTTTATGTTTTCTCCCTGGCCCCTAACTCCCACTGTGAGAGTGAACACTGCTGGGTACATTGAAAGAGTAAACAGAGACCACATGCTGCAAAAAGCTGAACTTAAGTTTTTCATTTAACTCTTCTCTGATGGATAGTTTATGTCTTCGCTTACAGTGAATTAAAGAATTGCAGTATTTCCTAGGGGTTTTTTGCTTGTTAGAGAGATATGTTTAAAAATCCTATGCTGTTTTACTAAAACACTAATAGTTTTATAATTTTTTTGCCCCTGTCAAGAATGCTCTTCAGACACAAAGAATTTAGAGATGAAAACATAAGCTTTAATGACATTTGATCACAAAAGTGGGAAAGATTAAAAAAATTCAGATCATCTTACAAAAAATGTCCCCACAGTTATTTGTTATAGTTGGGGAGAAAAAATTCCCATATAATTTGGTTAGAAAATAATGATTTATCACCTGTCAGGAAATCTTTCTCAGTCCACAACAGAGGTTCAACTGAAAGCCTTAAGATACACACACACACTTTAAAGCCAGCAGTGCCACTTCATTGGGAGGACATACGACCTTATTTTGGAGCAAGGAAGCAAACTGGGATCTTCTATATCCCAGACACACTGGGCCAAGATACAGGTGTGTCTGTCTCTCACAGGAGAGGTGATCAGTGGCTGGTGGGTCAACCACATCTTTGCAGTACCACTACTGGTTCTCCATTAGTCTTTTGCCATCTGTCTGCTCAACCCCAGGACTATTATGTTAGGCAATTCTTTAGAACCACCTTTCATAACTGATGGAGATTGTGGGTTACTGGAGAAGACATGAAGTACCAACCCTACTTCTGACCATATAATTCTACATGCTCTGCTATGTTTAGACTACAGGAAGCAATTGCGTGTATATTTAAAACAATATGCATATCTTTCACTTTTCTTCTTAATTCATAACCATCTCTCCAGATACTGTTAACAAGATTGTGACTTTAAACAGATTTTACAGCCAAATAACATTAAAGTGTGGCAATTAGTGCCTTTTAACACTCACAGTCTGATTTGTGAAACAGAATTTTAAGTAATAAGCCATCTGTTGCTCTTAATTCTAATTGTTGCCCTAATTATGTATTTTTAATGGTGATTCTAATTTAGATCACACTATCATACCAGGAAGTAAAAGGCACTATTTGTTTTCATCATTTTACTGAGATACTTTGAATATTTTCATCTGTTTTAGTACAGAAACAAAGGTCAGTTTCTGCTGAAATGAAAGTATACTTTTGTACTTGGAAGGAGTCTGCACATGGCAGATTTAAAGCAAACTAGTGTCAGTTAGTCTGAATTAATCTTTGGGCCTCCATTTCTAGAAAGCACTTTTCCACCATTTCTGTCAAGCAGCCCCTGTGCTTGTAAAGACATGAATAACCACTGACCTGTAACATATAGCCAAAATTATCTATAGATATTATAGACTCCTTGCCAGGCCAGAATCTATATTAAGCACACAAATGGCCAGAGAGCTCCTCCTGGGTTAAGAAAAACCTTCAACGTAAATGAAAAGAGGGATTTGCTCTCTACCACCTTTGTTTCCTTGTAGTGAGAGTAAATCAGAAGACACAGCTGGTCACAAATGGAAAGCTGCTTCAAGAAAATATTCTGCAATCTCTCTTGTTTGGAAAGTGGCACGGTTTGGTTCATTCAGTGAAGATCCTTGTGTCAGGAACACAGCCCAGACTGACTTGAAATTAGACACAGCCCTAAGTCAAAGTCCATAACAATCACACACCATGGTAACCTCTGCACAGTTTTAGAGAAAAATATTATGCTAAGACCAGAGTCAGAAAATCTAAAAAAACCAAACACTTTTAAGGGTACAATATTGCTACAAACTTCCTCTTAGAAATCATGAGTGTTAATTCATGCCAGAAAGAGGCTGTATTGGCTGGGAAATATACTTTATCATAAATAGCTATGTATCAGCTTACTAAAAACCTCCACTTAGCTACCTTTGCTATACCATTGTTCCTATAATGCCACAACAGAAGTTGAAGGCATAAGAGCATAACACTTTACACAACCTAAAACCATTTAGCAATTTAAAACTCTGTCTTAATTGCATGACAGTATCAAGGGTGCATATGTTGTGCTTAGATAAAATCTACATTACATTTCAACACTGAAATCTCGAGACAAAATTTATCAAAATGAAGAGGCATTTGACCTTTGCTTCAGGCTATAAAAAAAAAAATGCAGCCACAAAACTGAAATGACAGCATGGACCTTACTGCAATCTAAAACTGTACCCATCAGAAGCCAGAGCGGAAGAATATGAAGAAGGCTTAAACTTTTTCCAGATTTATATTCTTAACACCTCCCTTCATAAGCACACTATATAGCCTTCCTCAATCCATTCCATGAGGAGGAAATTCAATTTTCAGTAAAACAAACATTTTCCATATGAAAATCGGAAGATAATTAAAATATTTAATAAATTAAATGTCCCCATGGGAACTGGAGCAAATAATAAAAGGAGATCATGTTCAAACAGATGACCAGATTCAAATAAATAGAGAGCTGTTCTTTTTTCCCAGCTGGATAAGACAGCTCAGCTAAAATACATCTCGTGCCTCTGCAAAACTCTCTGAAAATAATTTCTACTGAGAAAGATTGTCCTATTTGATCATATGAAATAGCCTGAGCCAATCAGAAAACACAAAAATTACTAAGCAACTTTCATATAAATTGCCAGCTTCACCTTTCAAGATGAACTCTAGTTTCACCATTAAAAGTTATAATTTACTCATGCTGAGAGGTATTTGAGATAAGCATAGGAAAACTCAGAAGGTATCTGAGATACCACTCTGTGGCAACCATTGGTAAGTGCGAAGTTTGAATGGCAGCTCTGCAGGCTCAAGCTTAAAATACAGCCTGAACAGCAGCATTACAGGCAACAGGCAGTGAGGAGAGAAGAAATCAAGGTCCCTGAGGAGCTGGGTTGAGGATTTTTTCCCCCTTCTATTTAACAAGGTTAAATTCAGTCAAATTTCAAATGCAAAGCACGAGTGATTTATAAACATTTTCTGTTTATTTGTACATTTGAAACAACTAAAATCATTAACATTTTTTTTGCTTTATTCATATTTACAAAAAAAAAACACACAAAGCATCACTTTTTCTTTTTGTTTAGTCTTCTAGGACTGAAGAGGGGGAAGTGATAATCATTCTTAGTTCCTCATTTGTCAAGTCCTTTTTATAGGTTTTAAAAAATTACAGAGATGGAGTGTATATGTCAAAATATAGAACAAAACACACTTGGCTCTACTTTGCCCTCAGGATCCAACTAAAATTTAATTACTATATAGTCTTTGTGCCTCTCTTTTGGCATTACTTTTAGCTTAATCTTTTAATTTGCCTATTTGTCAGAGAAGTAGAAGTCCAGGAAAAAAATGGGCTTCTGTCATGCCTGATATTATTTTTTTTTAAAGTACCAAATTCCACTGACAGTGTATCCCCAGTTTTTGGTGAAAAAAAACAAAAACAAAACCCAAAAACCCAACAAAACAAAAAAACCACCACCACAACCCGGCAGTGAAATACAACGATAAACTTGATCCAGACAAAAGAATAAAACAAGCATTAAAATGTCCACAACCACAACTGAACACTTCATGTCTTCACTACTTCTTTTATAATAGTTTTTTCACACACACACACTACTGCACCCCAGCTGGCAGGCTGGCACATCCACTTTTTATACTGCCAAGGAGCTCCAGAGAAAGGAGACCAGGAGGCAGCAACTATAAATTTTGCATTGCAGTGACTGAAATCACAGTTGTAAGGCATTGGTTCTGCTGCAAGTACTGAAGCCACACACATTAAACCTACATAAGTAGCCATACTTTGTATAGATGCTTGGGAGATATTCTGATGATGGAGGCCAGAGAAGTAACAAGACATAAATATAGTTATTTTACAAAGAAATTTTGTAATTGTTTGATAAAAATAGGTGTAGAATCTCATCTCTTTGCAGTGTAACTCTTTATTAAGGATCAAATCCTCTCTGCTTTATCCATGATTCAAACTACACAGTAAACATTTCTTTTTTCTTATTACAAATCCTAAACAGACATACTCATCACGTTGGCTGTACACCTCTGAGAAGAAATGAATGTTAGTGCTTTTGGCAAAGCAGCAAGGGCAATGCTAGCAAGAGAAAGCTGAAAATATTCATGTAATTTCTATCCCATTTCCAACATCCTACTTCCATTAGGGTGAAGGGGGGAGAGGTAGCCACCCATCCATCCCTAGTGCACTCCCAAGCACCACATTCTTCTGAGAGCAACACCAGGAGGCAGTTTGAAGATTAGTGCTTGGCAGTGTCAGAGAATATAGTATTCCCTGTCTGCCCCCAAAGACAGGTGGTAAATTAAATTCACACTAGAGTCTCCACAGGTCTTGTGGCAAGAGTAAAGGTGCACTGCAATGATTTCACTACCAACAAATTCAGAATGAGGTCTCCATGACAGAACTGCTAATGATATAGGCAGAGGTGGTTTAAACAGTGCTGCCCAAAGCTGTCACTGCTCTGGCTATTTCTGCTGCAAGCAAACATGACCTCTTTTCCCCTTATGTCTCTCCTTAATGTTTTAAGTTGATATTCTCTGATATGAAAGAATACTCAGTTCCAGGACTGTATGCATTTAGAAAGTCTTGTCAAACACTGAATTTTCTGATGGTCCTCAAAGCAAATACATCTCTCTTGGGAGAATGTTATATTGGTTGAAGCACTGGAAAAACTCAAGAATATATTTGCTTTGATGACAGATGAAATGTGAAAAATACTTCAGTACTAGGTAGTGTTACAAACAATACAGCTTTCAACAGCACAAAAAACCAACAGTACTCACACACAGATCAGATTTTATCTTTTTTCTTCCCCTATTACCTTGGCTTCTACAATAAACAGGTCATCTTTGACCAATTTTGCATTCTGGGAATACATAAAGACTAAAACTATCCAACTTCAGGGTTCATAAATTTACAGAAATGATATAACAAGTAAAGATTATATCTTGAGGACTTCATACTGCTGAATTTTAAAGCACCAAGCTTTTATTTCACTATGCACTTCTTTTTCTGGCTACATTTTTATGAACAGCTGGGTGTTGAAAATATTCTTTATTTATTTAGTGATGAAGTGGCTGTTCTGCTTATTAAATATATTTTATTTAACATAAAAATGTACCTCCACTGAAAGTATAAGCATTTACTCATATTGAAGAAGGAAATTGTATTCATAATTTCATGCTAAGATTTTCAAATCGTAAATTAGTGTGAATAAAGCTACATATTGTCTGCTAATTCCAAGTCACTGAATGGAATCAATACAGTAGAAAAATATCTTTGAAGGAGGTCATAAAAGATATCATTTTTGCATCCCTTGTTCAAAATGGATTTTTCATAGAGTTTCACAGATATTAATGGGGCTGCTCAGAACTATCTGAAGCAGCACAAGCTTGGAAAATAGAAAGTACCCTACTAGTATTGGCATGCACTGAAAAGTTAATGATTATTGCTGAGTGATTACCTGGGGAGCATCAATATGTGAAGATTTCTAAATAACTAGTCAAATGGATTCAGTGGGATCAATTAAATGCAAGAATTCATCTTTCTCAGTGAATTTATTTTCTCATTTCATTTTCTCTCTTTGTTTTTTTTTCTGCGTTTATAAACAAAAAGCCTTCTTTTTTGCTGGAGATATTTGTTTTTCTTCTCCATTGCAGCTAGGTAATCCCACTGGGACTCTACTGCACTGAAGGCCAAGACACCATGCCCTCTAGTGAGACTACCAGCTTCTCCAGCTGCTGGAGTGATGCCTCATCAGGAATCCTGCACGACATAACCAGAGGATTCTGTAGTCTGAATGCAGACTAGAGGAGAAGTACAAATCCCTGAATAAAGCTTGTTCTCTACTGTAAGAGAAGTGTCACAAGATATTACACAAAAGCAGCTACAAAAGGCAAGAGACACAAACGGTAGGAGGAAAAATATTCCACAAACACAACAGTAGCAAACAGGAAATGAAATGAGAAGCAAATGTAATTGACAGACAACACCAAGATTGTGAAACCTTTATTTATTAATCAATATCATCTTCAGCTTCCACTGAATATCTGTTAAAGTTTGAATTTGCTGTCAACTAGCATCAGTAGCAGGCAAGAACCAGGTTATAAACAGGATAGAATTGGGTAGTGATTCTTAGTTGATGACAAAGTGCTGGTGAAATACAGCCTACAACAGTCAGAATTAGAGGAGTCAATCTCAGCTTTACTTTTGAAAACTAGTAAAGGGCAAGAGGGTTCCAGAAGATCAGAAAATTACTTAGGCTACCCTCAGAATGCAGCAAAAGTGGATAAGATCAAGTAAGCCAGCTGGAAAAATATTCTAAAAGAAAAATTCTAAAAATAATTTGTAAACACACAGAAGGAAGCCAATGATGGGCACTATCAAAGATAAAACCTGTTCAACTAATCTTTCTGCAGGAGAGTTAGAGGATTTGGTAGAGGGGCAGATGCAGTAGGAGGAACGTATTTTGGCTTTATCCAGGTTTTTGACATTTGTTTAACATAACATGCTCATGCAACAAGATAGGGTAAAATAGTTGGAATTAAAACATTGCCCAGGAAGAGTCATCACTAGTTCACTGCCAAATGGGGGAACACACAAAACAAGGTTTTGCAGGAGTCTGTCCTGCTTCTGCTACCATTTAACATGTTCTTTAATGATTTGGATGAAAGAGTACATGCATTAAATTTGCAAGCTGAAAGCAAGTACAGCAGGCAATAGGATCAATTAGGATTCAAACCCGACAATACACTGGGAGAAGGTACCTAGAAAAAGATGCAGTTTACTAAGGACAGAGGCAAAATTCCACACCACATACTGTGGAAGCAAGGGAGATACAGTGAATCACAATGTGACCATCAATCAAGAACATCAGGCTGCTAAAATACACACAAATAGAAACATCATTTTAAAGTGTGAAATAACTTGCCTACTCTCCAGCTGAAGGCTTACAAGCATAGACTAGCACAATTTCCAGTCTGGCCACAGCAACTGAAGGATACGAATCAAGTGGTAGTACAACAGATGAGTTGGTGAGAGTAATCAATGATGCAGAACACATAAGATACATATCTCTCTGAAGATAAAACCTTAATAGTGGTTTTCAGTTATGCAAACATGAGAAATCAGAGTAGAGAAACACTTCCATTAAACTGTAGGGAGGAGGGTTTATTTGGATATTTAAAGCTTTTCAATAGTAAGAAAAAGCTTTTCAGTAGTAAGGAAAATTTCATATTGTAAGAGACTGTGGAATCTGCATCACTGGATATTTTCAGGAGGAAGTTGGACAAATACCTCTCACAAATACAGTTTATCCTGCCTTTGAGCAAAGTCTCTCTTTCAAGTCCTGGTTTCTGTAATAGACTGATGTGATTTCACTGATTTCCTTCACAAGGGCAGGAAACTGATAGAATTGAGGATGAACCTCATCTCTAGCTGGGCAAAAATTTCAGTGTGCAAAATCGTTCACTTACAGTGGCACAGGACACCATGCACATTTCCCTGTCAAGAGGATTGCCAAAGGGTCCTATTTCCTCTCCCTGAGAGAACGATGGAAGCTGCAGAAACAGGTTACGCACACCTAAATTCTCTATATGTTAGACACTAATGAATCTAGAAAACTGTTACTAATACACTGATTAAAAGTTTAATAAAGATAGAGCTTTGCTGTGATTATAGTTCATATTTCTGGTAGCTGATGAGTTCTCCAGGTCATATGACCAAGATACTGTACTGCTTTCCTTATCAATACAATTGACACCATTACGTAGTACTTGTAAGCCTCATCTCCTCTCAAAAATCAATACCAGCAGACAGTTTAGACTCAGTGCAATAGCATTCATGGTGGTTCACTTATTCTTCTAGTAATACCATGTCATTGTTTGTTCTTCAGATGAAGTAGACTTTTGCTCTCTCTCGATGCTTTGGAAATCAAAACGAAAAATAAGTCACTTTCTCAACTATAAGCAAAAACAATGACACTTCCATTTCAAGTTGGAAACTATTTGCTTTTTCAGGTGCTATTTTCTTGAGAAAATTGTGAAGAAAAAAAGAATACATATGAATGGGCCTTCTTAAAATTATTGCTTGCAAAATATCAGCAAAAACATGTTTCTAGTTCTTTTCTGCAACTCTTGTTGCCTCAAAACCATGACAGAAATGTTACTGAATCTCACGATTTTCCACTATGGATATTGCTTATGGGGTTAGGAAAGTGCCTAGGCTGAGAAGCTGATATATTGTTTGCTTGTCAAACACCTTGAGGAGCTAGACAATACCATTAGACATGGTATTGAAATGATGAATGGATGGATGGATTATCCTCACCCTGCTGTGTGTTGTTTGCTAAAGACATTTTAGTAATACTTCCTGCTCCTTTCAGTTCTAACAAATTGCCTCCAAAATGTAGTCATCTAACTTAAAAACAAGACCCCCAAAACAGAAGAATAAAAATTACATTAGTAAGTGCAAGTACAAAGGTATACTGCTTATTGCTTTGCTAGAAAATATTTCTACTTTACTTTAGTTCAAAGTCACTTCTGGCATATGAGGCATATTCTTTTTTAAGGACCTGATGATGAACCTCTAAATACTTAGACCCTTTATGACAGTCCATTGCTATTTCTAGCCTTATCAGTTTCTTTTGCCTGCTTCTACTCTCTTGTTCATTTCTTTTCCTAGACATGAGCGTTCAACACTTCATGGTTTCCATTCAGTCTTGGAATGCGATATATTTTATTGTCCTGATTTCTTAATCTTTGGTATTATTTTCTGCCTCTTTCAAGATGTATTTTACTATCTGAATATCTTCACATGTGGGATTACTCTTCTTTGTGTTTCTTCTTTTTTCAACACCTTTTAAGTTTGTCATATTGGGTAGAGCAAAGGATAAATGCTAATACTTATAATAAAAAATAATTTTAAAAAATCACTAAAGAAAATGACTCCGCTATTATCTTTAACTGGGCCATAGTGAAACCTGGTATAAACACCTATGAAGAACTAGATAGCAAAATCACTAAAAGTACTGTGTATTCACTTACAACTCTCATTTTTCAGGAGTCCTGTACAACTTTACAATTACTTTGAACTTTGTCACATGAAGGTAGACTATGAGGTTCATAGAGGTTTTGGTGAAGTTTCTCATAATAAGCCTCTGTATTTGAATCAGTTCATGCACATCCATCTTAGCATCACCTTCCTAATGTTATCAGTATCCTTCAGAAGCTGCCCTCTGTCATAGGGTTGAGAAATCATCCAGTTGGAATAATCTTCATGACAGGGTTTAGTGTCATTTGTATATCTACCAGGGTGAGAAAGTTTGGAAAGATGGGAGAAGAGGAAAGGCTTATACAAGAAGTAAGGCTCATAGTGCCAGTTTCTTTGTTCTTATTTCCTTTGCTATCACTTTAAAGCATACATTAAGGTACTGTTAATTATCCAAGAGCCAAATAAACTCAGAGACACAAAATTTTAGAGAGAGAGACTGGTATACTGTAACAGCTTTGGAAGGGAAATCCTGGACTTACCACCTTTTATTGCAGCCCTGGAAAACTATTTTAAAAAAACCCAAACCCAACAGTCTATGAGGAGACCATGTTTGTGATTTCAGTTAACATTCCATGGAGATAATAGGTACCTGTTTTATCATTAGTTAATCCAGTCCTCTATGTCATCATTACAACCTAAGATCATCAAATGTGGAAAGGATACTGAAACTAAAGGAGGCATAGATTTTAATATTCCCAACAGAGAGAGATTTGGTCTTTTTTAACAGTAAAGTAGGGCATTATTCAAAGTTTGATTCAAAAATGGACTGAAGACATGAGTCACTCTCCTTTGCCTAATCCACTCACCTCTGCCATTACCACTGTAATGTTACCTTTAGTGAGGACTGAGCGGTCTACTGGGTTGCAGCCTAGTAATAGAATTATGTGCATATACTTCATTAACCCACAAGTCTATAATGGATCTTTTGCTATCATTATACATATAATGAAAGTTTGCCTCCCAAGTAACATCATACACTTATTTAAGCCAGCTGGTTGCCTTTGCATAGTAGCAATATTTCTCAATCTAATAAATCATTTTCTCTGTTATCCTTCAGCTACCTAAAGGCTGCAGTATCTATTACAAAGTAGCAGCCAATAAAATATTTTACAATAAAAAACGCTGAGTTAAGGTACAGTAGAAGAGCCAAAACAGTTTTTTACTCGGCAGAAATAATAGCAGCTCCAATTTATTCTGCCTTCAGAACAACACAGGCTGAAACCAGAAAACCTCTTCCTTCACAAAACAAAATTTAAGTGCTAACATGTAAAAAGACCACAGTCCCTCAAACACATTTAATCAGCATACTTCTCTGAAGTGGTATTTGTCTCGGAGTTAGATATCTAATCTAGTATTTGCAGGAATTCCGAGGCAGGTCTCTCTAGAGGAAGATTCAGCCCATGCTAAAAGAGATGTTAACAAAATGCCTTCCTGGATTTGTTTAGAAAAATCACAAAATCATTTAGGCTGGAAGAGAAGAGACCTCTTGAAAACATCTAGTCCACCCTCCCAACTCAAGCAGGGTCAGCTAGAGCAGGTTACCCAGGACCACTTGAGTTCAACATGTCTCACCTGCATGTTTGTTTGCGTCACGTCCAGCAGCATCTTAGGACAGTTAGCACTGAGCAGTTTCATATCAGTTTCACACCAAATGCCTCTGGGATCTCAAAACCAGATCTACCCTATGGCCCTAATGCCTGGCCTACTCAGAGTACACTATTGCACTCCTATAGAAGTCCAAGCCTTAAACATGGCACAGCTAAAGAGCCACTCTTCACTTCCTCTGCTTTGTCCAGCTTGCCAAAATATACTTTGGCTAGGTGTTTAATACTTTGCAAGCATCAGACCGATGAGGTGCTGGAACATCTGTAGAAGTTCTTAGGTCAAAAACCTTAAGCAGATTTGAGATGGAGGTTGAACCACTTCAAGTGATAGTGTGAGGTGGCTGTGGCTGCAATGCAAGAGATCTACAGATCTGTACTTAGTGACCCAAGCATTCCATTTGACTCAGCAGTCCTCTTGTAACTGTATGCAAAACTAAACAGCTTCAGTGGAAGTAACTAAAAGACAGAAAGTTCTCCCCTTCTAGAACCAATTAAACCATGGTGGTTAGGAAAGGCTGGCTTGAACATTGTCAGACAAAAGAACATGTGGAGGCTGAGCTAGGAAAGACTGCAAACTCCACAACAATGTAAAAATGAAAGGATGCACACACATCACCCGGATACCCAAGCTCGGTAAAGGGTCTTGGTGCACAAATCTTGGAGAAGGGTCTGCCCTGAAAAAACTGAGTTGAATCCCTTCATCTTCAAGCTGGATGCCCAAAAAGGTATACAATGCATCTTGCATCAAATTTCCTCCCCTATTATTTAGCATGTTAAACATCATCCTGTTCAGCATATTGACTGGTATGAATCACATCTTAATGTGAGTAATCAGATTAATTTATAATTAATTAATTTTATAAAATTATAATCGTAATTATAATTATAATATATACATATTATACACAAAGATATATATACATTTAAAATACTATATAATTTTATATATAGTATGTACAGTTTGCTATATATATTATATATAATTATATATAAGTTATGTATTACTATGCATTATTATAGGTAATATTAAAATCAAATATGATATTATATTTATAATTATAATTATAAAATTATAAAATTAAAAAATATAGTATATATTATTTATAAGCTAAAATAAAATTAATTTTATATTTTATATATAGTTTTTATATAAATATAATTTTTATATCTAATATTTTGGAAAAAATAAATAAAACTAATCCTAATCAACATCTAACAGACCCCTACACTCACTCACTGCCTAAGAAGCCTGGCCACCTACCACAGAGCTGCAGAGTCTATTTTACAACCAAAGCACAACTTAAAGTTCACTGGCAATATTCAGCATTTTTGAGTCTTCTCTGTTTTCCATCAGGCTGACTTTACCTCCCCCATGGAAACGAGGTTTTGTAGTGGCAACATAGACACAGTCCTCATCAGTGAAGCAATATAGCTTCACTTAAAGGTATGCCTAGATCACTGCAATATTTCTTCTATTCCTCCATGTATGGGGTTTGCGTGGCAAGATTTTGGTAATGGAGGGGCTACAGGGGTGGCTTCTGTGAGAAGCTGCTGGAAGCTTCCCCCATGTCTGACAGAGCCAGTGCCAGCCAGCTCCAAGATGGACCCACCACTGGCCAAGGCCCAGCCCATCAGTGAAGGTGGTAGCGCCTCAGGGATAACATAGTTAAGAAGCGGGAAAAAAAACCTGCTGTGCAACAGCACAGTGAGAATATGTGAGAGAAACAAACCTGCAGACACCAAGGTCAGTGAAGAAGGATGGATTGGAGGTGCTCCAGGCACCAGAGCAGAGACTCCCCTGCAGTCTGTGGTGAAGACCATGGTGAGGCAGGCTGTCCCCCTGCAGCCCATGGAGGTTAATGGTGGAGAAGATCTCCACCCACCTGCAGCCCCTGGAGGACCCCACGCTGGAGCAGGTGGATGTGCCCGAAGGAGGCTGTGACCCCATGGGAAGCCCGCACAGGAGCAGGCTCCTGGCAGGACCTGTGGCCCCATGGAGAGAGGAGCCCACGCTGGAGCAGGTTTGCTGGCAGGACTTGTGACCCCGTGGGGGACCCACTCTGGAGCAGTTTGTGAAGAACTGTAGCCCATGGGAAGGACTGACATTAAAGTTGTTCATGGAGGACTGTCTTGCATGGGAGGGACCCCAAGCTAGAGCAGGGGAAGAGTGTGAGGAGTCCTACTGCTGGGGAGGAAAGAGCAGCAGAGACAACGTGTGATGAACTGACCACAACCCACATTCCCCATCCCTTTGTGCCGCTGGAGGGGAGGAGGTATGGAAATTGGGAGTGAAGTTGAGGGAAGAAGGGAGGCGTGGGGGGAAGGTGTTTTAAGATTTGGTTTTATTTCTCATTATCCTTTTTGGATTTGATTGGCAATAAATTAAATTAATTTCCCCGAGTTGAGTCTGTTTTGCCTGTGATGGTACGTGCTGAGCAATCTCCCTGTCCTCATCTCAACCCACGAGCCTTTCATTGTATTTTCTCTCCCCTGTCCAGCTGAAGAGGGGAGTGATAGAGTGGATTTGGTGGGCACCTGGCATCCAGCCAGGGTCAACCCACCACACTGCATAACCTGCAATAAACTTGTACTTACGCAGTTGAAAATAAATGTTGGCTTTCTGCAATTAATCAGAAAATATTTAGAGAAGAAGTTGTTCTATGTACTAATTCTGAGCATCCTTCTTTGATACTTAATGTAAATAACAGAAACCCACTTGACAAAAATATCTACACCCTACTTGTCTTAATGCGTTACCTCTCCTCTTTCCAAATCCTAGCACCAGTACCCATCAAGCTGATTGAGGGCAGCTCATTGATTTCCCTGTGTTTCCCTCTCTGCATGAATGTTTCTATACAATATAAGCCTAAGTCAGCACACACTTCAAAGCAAGAGATGTTTTTTTACATATATATGTATTATTGCATATAGTGGTACCGACTCATTTGGTTCTTCACAGTATGTGCTGACAGCATTTATCCAGAATGGAAATCTACAATGGAAGACTTAGACTTCTGTCTTGATTCTATCCTGAGATCATTGGATCTCAGAGAATAAAAATCAGAAAAGATAGATAGTCATTCTCTTTCACAGTGCATCTTTTCCATATTATCTTCTTTAGGTCAAGACTAAACTCCAATTTGTAGCAAGGGAATTAGGAGAGAATATATTCTTAAGGGTCTGATTAAATACTTAATCAGACTATGTGCACCTCTAATTCCCTGGACAGAGCTCAAGAGACTATGAGCTCCACAGAGAGCTCAGTACATCAGGAACAAGATCAATGATAATTAGAGCAAGATATATAAACTTCTTCCAAAGCATAAGACATATGATAAGGAATTCAATGCATAATTTTAAGAGACTGATATAGATAACTTGAGTCAGGGGAATTGAGTCCCCTTTTGTTAGTGTTTCCGTTAGTAACAGAAACATTTATTCTGAGGTAAAGCAACATCAGGCAGTAACTAAAATGTGCAAGAAGAAATTAAGAAACACTTCCATCTTGTAACTTGCTGCCATAAGAAGCTGAGTAGCTGTTCTCCTATTGTTAGTGATTACTATAAGAATGTATTCATTGCAAAGAAATAGTTTTCTTCTCATACAACAAATAATGAGACATCATTGCAGTACTACAGTTACTGTAAAGATTTTTTACTGAGACATAAAAAGAGATTTCTGTAGAGTAGCATTATCTCAAAACATGCTAAATAAGAAAATACTCTGAGAAATTTATTTAGATCAAAAATCCTTTTGAATGTTTGTTTCTAGGGATTTTGGATAGGAAATTGCCCTTAAAAGGTCTTTTTCTTAGGAAATTAAGCACACAGTTGAAGTAACTGGTAAAACACAGTTAAAGGCCAAAAGATCTAAAAAAATTAAATAAGTAAAAAAATCTTAAGTGCATATTTAATGTCATCAGTTTTTTGACATAAAATCCGCTACTATATTATGTTACAGAAAGTCCTCAGCAATGATGAAAATTCAAACTATGCATGATAGACCAGGAAAATCACTAATCCTCTGCAAAGGTTTGGCACAAAATAGAAAAGATGAGGAGAAAAACAGTTCGCATACAGTTGTGAGAATTTACACAAGGTGACCTGGTGGATGAGGAGCATTGTTAGAATGTAGGACCATCTCTTTTGACACCCATTTTATATACTTCATTAGCTATACAAAGTTTTGCTTTATTGTCCTGGGGCTCATGCACTCCTAAGACAACACAGGTACGTACATAGAGCCATAGCTCTGTGTTGTGCTGACTTTGAATAATTGTTACATTGATCGGATACGAGGGAGCTACAGAAAAATTACAGTAGTTGATGATCTCCCTTGATCTGCCTTGCCTCATAAAGTTTGTATGTTAAAAACAGTTTCGGAGGGTAGGGCTCTCCTGGGAACAGTGTCTAAACAAACATAGAAGGACTGCTGTTGGCAGCTAAAAGCAAATTAGATTAAGAGGTAGACAATGGAAGGAACAACACTGAAACTGATTTTTAAAAACTTCTGCCTGGATTCACCATCTTTCAGCAGCATAAAAAGTCATCGTCTAAGCTGATATATAGTATGAGCTGTTTTCTCTTTTTTTTTTTTTTTGACCCATCCAAGCATTAGTTCAGTTACAAGAAGATAAGCATTTTCATTCAGAGTTTGAAAAATGATGTCAAAGAGAAGAGGCGATTAGCTGGGTTATAACTTATCCTGAATGAAGTCACAACTTGAAGTACAAATTCAAGCATTTAAGCTGCAACCCCATCAATGTGATATATTGTTAGTAGTGCTGATAACAGGATTTATAAGAGCACTGCAGATCACCTCTGCGGGATAAACAGAGATTCAAAATGGATATGGAAGTCATGTGCTTGGTAGTTTTAACATTATTGACTGCCTCAGAGCTACATCACTGATTTGGGGTTCTCAGATCACTTTTCAAAGGGTCCTGAGAAAAAGATGACCTTCATTATTATACACTGCTATTTAGTATGGTCCAGAGCACATAAGTACTGATTACCAAAAGAAAGAATGCAGAAAGAAGATGCTACTGATTAAAAAAGATTTTAGAGAAGTCACTGGAATTTTAACTTGATATTCTACCCATATATTTGTTTTGTGTTTTAATAAAAAATTTGAAAGTAAATTTAAATTAGTATTTATATGTAATTATATATTAAAAATAGTAAAATATACCTTACACATTTATTTTTACACAAATAAAAAAATCTGAGAGTATTTTGGTAGTCTTTATTATTTAATAAATCTATGATTTTTTTTTTCCCAGTTCACCAACTTTTGCTGTTGCTATAATCTAATCTCCAAGAGCTTATGTTTATCATTATCAGAACTGACAAGTCAAAATAACTTCACCTAAAAGACTTGTCCTAAGCTTTCTGATGGTAACTTCTGGGAGAGAAGGCCAAAGATTGAGACATGAAAATTGACTTTAAATTAGAGTTGAAATATCACAGAGTCTTCATTACCTAGCAGTTACAATCCTATTCTAAAACAGATTGCTGAAGAGATAACCAGAGAACTTCTTAATTAAAATCTTATTGATGTACTGTATCTGCAGAGATAATTAAATACAACACCAAGTTTTGCATACAAAAACATATTTATCTTGCCAAGGAAATAATTGAGAAAAATTACTTGGTGGCTAAGACTTGATGCAGATATTTTTGTCAATTGACTTCTATTATCTGCATTACATGCCAAAGAGCTGCAGTGACTGCAGATTTTTTTTTTTTTTTTAACTGACCAAGTAACAAAATACAAAATAGTAAAATAAATGTGCCCCTCTCAATAAATTAGTTCAAGGAAGGTAAGTTCAGCTGGACTGTAAAATTGTCTGGATAACTGACATTTTATGCACTACCCACATTCATCAGCAGAAGCTATAATATGTTTCCCTATTTTAAGCAATCAATGAACTACTAAATGTACTTTTCTATTTTTAACACACATTTCTCAAAAACTCTGTGGAGACCTACTATTGCTGAAATGTACATAAGCCTCACAAAAGAACAACTCACCATTTATAAACATTGAGCACTGGCAATATTTGTACTATTACTTCAGATTTCATTTCCACTGCTAGCCAGCAAAATAAAAGGAAAAAAGATATGTGGTGGAATTCATCCATCTTTCAACAGTTGTATTAAAGAACTAGTCCCAGAAAAGTACAATATCAGGAAGCACTGAAAACACATCCAGCCGGCAAAGTATTCATGGCTTAGTAGGAAACACAAGTTTAGCAAGAAGCAGAATTTAAGTACTGACTGCATGAGTATCTCATTTTAATTAACACCAAGATGCAGCACATGGGAACATCTTAATACTGTGTCGTGGTTTAACCTCAGTCAGCAACCAAGCCCCACGCAGCCGCTCGCTCACTCCCCCCTGGTGGGATGGGAGAGAGAATCAGAAGAGTAAAAGTGAGGAAACTCATGGGTTGAGATAAAGACCATTTAATAGGCAAAGCAAAAGCCGCGCGCACAAGCAAAGCAAAAGAAGGAATTCATTCACCACTTCCCACAGGCAGGCAGGTGTTCAGCCCTCCCCAGGAAAGCAGGGCTCCATCACGCTTAACAGTTACTTGGGAAGACAAAGGCCATCACTCCAAACGTCCCCCCCTTCCTTCTTCTTCCCCCAGCTTTATATATTGAGCGTGATGTCATATGGTGTGGAATATCCCTTTGGTCAGTTGGGGTCAGCTATCGTGGCTGTGTCCCCTCCCAGCTTCTTGTGCACCCAGCAGAGCATGGGAAGCTGAAAAAGTCCTTGACTAGTGTAAGCACTACTTAGCAACAACAAAAACATCTCCACATTATCAGCACTGTTTTCAGCATAGATCCAAAACATAGCCCCACACTAGCTACTATGAAAAAAAAAACTAACTCTATCCCAGCTGAAACCAGGACATACTGTTTTTATCACATTTTACTCTGATGACAGTCATACTCTAAGTTCAAATATTGGAGAATATTTTGTAACAACACTATTATAATATCAAAGGTCCAGAAAACATAATTTAACAAATGCAGACTGAAAGAAAAGCTTATTCTTCTATTTTAAATAGCTAGGGATGCAGTGGATGCTACATCAAGTAGTCTTTAAAGCACTGACATTCTGCCTCAATACTGTGAAAAAGTGTTTGGATCTGTAGAAAACTTTACTGTGAATTTTACTGGACTGTTTGAAATATAGTCAAGGAGAAATCAAATACATTTCTTCTTTCATGTTAGGGCTCACTGAGCCTTCATGGATTGTGATTACTTTTAGCAAGCTAATAGTCATATTTTACTAAAAAAAAAGCATTAATTTATTGGTGCAAAGCAATTCGCTCATTTAAATTTACAGCTGGTAAGTTCATTACCAAATAATTTTCAAGGCTTTGAATATAAAAGTCTCTCTTGAGAGCTGATTAGTGATGTTAGCAAAAAAAATTTCTTACAAACTTTTCTGTCCAGTAGTGTATTCTGAAAGTCCGTTATATCCAGAATAAAGAAGCATACAATATGATAGATGAGATGTGTAGCCAGAGGTACCTTTCCCTGCAGACTGTTTTGCCTGTGTCCTCAATCTTCACAAATACAACACTGTGTTATATTACCTATTTGAATGCTGTAAAAGCAACCTAATTGCAGTTTCCCACATCCACCCATGATAAGGATAATAAAGTATTTATATGAAACCCTTGAATATCCATTGGAGCAGTGGCTGATAATCAGAAGCAGATATTTGGAAATGTGTTCTCCAAGTTTCTGAAATAAACAGTCGTATTGCTAGCCTACCATATATTTAAGTGTTCAATGTAGAGTTAGAAATCAGAAGCAGAAGCAACTAAGATCAGGTACTCCCTCTGAATACTTTATTTTGCAATTATTAGAGCTGTCACATAGATGGAAATGATGAATAAACAGAATATTCTACCTCAGTGCCACCAAAAAAAAAAAAAAAGATATTTTATTCTACTCTACCTTACAATGAAGTAAAGATTTACTGACATCAATAGAACAACCATTTATCAAAATTAAGATGACTTCAATGTTCTTGACAAATATATTGATATGTATATGTACATCCCTTCATCTGGGATCTGGAGATAAGCAAAACACAAACACAGACTATTACATGGAAGGGAAAGCATGAGGTGATCTGAGAAAATAAAACAAAACTAGAAAGTATCTGAGGAAAAACCCACTTCATCACAAGCACAAGAAAGTGGGTAACACTGACATAATATAAGCTACAGAAAAGCAGACTGACAAAATTATTCATACAAATTATCACTGGACAGAAATATCAAGAGATTCAATTTAAAACCTCCCAAACATGAAAGATCAGAAGAGGGCTGGAGGAAATCACATGTGACCAAGTTAATATTTTCATAACCCCCAATTATAAACTTTGGCAATGGTAATTTTAAAAGATGTACAAAGGAAAATACTGCAAAAGGTGAGGATGAAAGGATTCAGACTGCTTAGCATTCATACTATATAAGTACAAAAATACAGATGACATTCAACACAGAGTATGCCTGATCCTGAACTGATTTAAATGGATAGTGAAAATCACAGATGTGGCTGGGGCCATTAAACACATGCTAAGCTGTTATAGCTTTTATAAGTACAGAGATCTATTTCATGTGGTACAACAATAATCCTTGGTCTTCCAGGAAAAATAGACAGTATACTCATCCTGCTCTTCCTAACTTTTGGAGACCCAACTAGATTACAAAGTTAATTTAACTAAGGCTTTAATCTGGATAGATCAAGAGTAAATAAAACTCCAAGAATTTGGAGCATCCCCGGGGTGGGGGGTGGCGGGAGGAAGTTAAGAGACTTTGTCTACTTTCATACAATTCTTTGACAAGATTCAAGCCAAATGGCTATTAGATGCCTGTACCTGAAGACACAACAGGTAAATAAAGTTTTTCAAAAGATCTGATGGAATTTGGTTGGCTTAGCTTGATGAAGAAAATCATTATTAACCACTCTACATATCCCTGGTTTGGGAAGTGATATCTTTTGTATTTTTCCAACCATTTCAAAACAAAGTGGATGTGCCATATGCTGTCTGCATATCATGATATTAATTAACAGATGTTTCTCTGTGATGACTCTAATCCAGATGCTATGTTCTGGAGATCTACTAAAAAAAATTTTTTTGAAAAGTTATGTTAATCCTGATGAAATGCATTATCAGAACAACAGGATTTAGTAATATTCTTACCACTACAGCAGAGAGGTCAGGAACTATGCTGAAACACATTTAGAAAATTGAGAAGAAAATCTTGAAAAAAACAGAGAAATAGTTTGTTCAAGCACTTTGAGATAAATTTGAGGAGGAATTAGTACAGTCACTTTGGAGTCAAATGGATTTAAGTGAAGTCTTCTCTGATTTCATGCTATAAGTACCTAAATGCTGTTGGGAAATAGCAAATGAAATAGTGAATGACAATAAAAAAAATTTAAAAACAAAATATAACACAGGGTATGGGAGACAAGAGAAGGAGACAATAAGTAGAAAAATTTCACAAAATAAACAGAGAATTATTTCAGCATGTCCAGCTACCCTCAAGCTGTTGGGATATTTTATTTATTTAGTTATTTGAGGAAATATTGAATAATAACTGGCAGAGTACGAAATTACTATTGTGCCACTGAGCACTTAAATGCTGAATTTAGTGAAACTTTTCAGCTTTTCTCTACATACCTCTTTCTAAGCACATCAACTGTAGTCCTAATGTACTAATTCAAGCACTCATATATATATATATATATGTGTACTAGTATACACAGTCCAGCCAATATGTTTATTCGGAGCAAGTCAAACTTCGGTGCAGAACATGTGCATACTCCAGAAAGACTGAGAAAGCCTTGAGAAATTTTGGTGATCTATGACACACCTGATGCTTTAAAAAACTCCCACAGGCTATGAACCCTCAGAAATTCTTCTTTCCTCTGCTATTGTGATTTATGACCTTTCTTCACATATGTTTTTGGTGTGGTGCAAAAATCTGTGGATCCAGAAGAAACTTCCTATAAGCTCCATGAATATCATCTGGTAAAAGTTATCTGAGTATGCATTATGTACCCTAGCTGAAAACCAGCATTGCTAGACATTTGCAGCATGAATCAAGTCTCCCACATACATTAAGAGGCATTTTTTATTTACATATAAAACTGGGTACAAAATTGAGTGGTTTCCTCAATTTCTTTTTCCCAGGTTAGTGAAGCTATTCCTGTGACTTTTTCTGACTAGTGAGTTTATTTAAAAGATATTCAAATTAGAGTTCCTATTGTATTGTTCTGTAAGATAAAGCAAAAAGAAAACAAGTATAAAAATGTGGAAAAAAACATTTTGCAACTACATATTAGAAATCAGATGCCAGGCTCAAGTATGTTTTTCCCAGCATCCAACACATTATACCTATTTTAGTTTCATTAAGCTGAACCATGGTCACAGCTTTCTTTATGCTATTTCAGTAAGGCATAAGCCGTATCTAAACTTTTTGTCCACATCTTAAGAGAAGGAATTAATACAGTTTGAGAAACAGGCCAAATCTGAAAGACTAACCATATTAAAAAATTAAATGTACCTTGTACCTATTTAATTTTTTTTCCCTTACAGCAAAAGTTATAACATAGCTAAGTATATGAAAACTATGCAAGATTCTTTTTTGCAGACAATGGAAATAGTATTGGGTGAAAATGTAGACAGATTGTCCTATAAAACTGGACATTTTGCAAAACTATTTGCACATGGAAAAAAATCTAATGCGGGACAAAAGAGAAAGAAAGACTGGGTATTTTTCATGTCTTTCATCTTAAGCAGCACAGCCTTTTGGTTTGCCTAATTTTGTTAAAGAACTGAAGGTAAATTGTTCCTAAAAATCCATGTGAGTTATTTGCCTTCTTTTCACAGAGAGCTGTTGAGTGTCTGGCAGTAATTTGTGGGTAATAGACTAGAGATGCCCATTTCTGTAAATGATTTCCTTAATGATCCTTTGTTTCACAATCTGACTAATACTGCTGCTTTCATCTTCCAGTCTCTGCAGCAGTTTTTGTATAACCTGGCATAAGTCAGGAGACCCTAGCCTTTCTATGCATTTTGATGGCTCATGCCCTGAGAATTGATAAAGAGAAGTGGTATTTGTTTTGTGAAATTACTTTCAGAAAGACTAGACTCAGTAAAGCAAGGTCTTCCAACACACACTGACAATGTGGAAATCTGTTCTCAAAAAAGGCTTATCTACTGAGTACTCAGTTTATTCTACTGTTGGAATTCCATGGAAAGTCCCTAGAAAATACAAAGTATAACAAAGATCTGTTGGTTTTTGGGAGTAGGAGGGCAGGGAGGCTGTGAATTCATAGATTCATAAATGTAATAAGCATTAGAAATTTTTTTATACTTATACAAGACAGATATATAGAAATTAGTCCTTGAAAGCCCAAAAGAAAGGAAGAATATAATAGTAATTTTGTTGGAAGAATCTATACTCTTTTCTGTTATTGTCTGGAAAGACAGTGGACAGTCAAAAAACAGCTCATTGACTAATCCCTCCAGGCACCTTTTTTAATAAAAATCAATTCAGGTAATAACTTCCTGTGCCTTTTCTGTAGCCCATCTTAAACTTGATTTCATATACTTCTATTAGTCATTTTCACTCATGGTCTGAATTGAACTATTGATCCCCCCATTAAGTTTCTTTTCTGAACCCTGTATTTTTGGAAAATATTTATTCTATGAATGAGGAAAAACATAGTCTTGAAAAGTTATTTCTATACATAAGTTATATATCTACTGTCTGTATTTGTTTTCACAGTTTTAGCATTCATTTTTAATTCTGTCTGTTTGGAATTTCATGGGTTATTAGGAGAGAAAGATGCAAAAAAAGGAAAATCAGGTAAGCATAGTGCTAGAGATAATAACATGTGGTTTGTTTAAGCTTCTGTGATCTTCGGTGTTCCATGACATCCCGGATCCAGCAGGAGCACACACTAGATCAGAAACAGCATTTACAGCAAAAGCCTTTCCAAGCCATTTTTTCTGGTCCCAACAGTATATCTCAGTGTTAGAGCACATTCATCATTCCAAGCATCAATAATACTTAGAGACTCACCAGCAGTTCACCCCAAGGAGTCTCCAGCTGGAAAAAAGCTTATTGTTTCCTTGTGAACTTTTCATTGCTCATACTCTGTATTAATAATTGATAAATCTCAAGATGTCCTACTAAACTTCCAGCTCTAGTTTCAGCACATTTCTTAGTCCTCCTATGATTTTAATCTGAGCTTTCTGATTGCTATATTGCTTGCTATATTCTTTTGCTATATTTTTTTGCTATATTGCAACAGGCTTTACTACCACTTTTGGAATGACAATAACTGAAATTTTAGCTGAATTTACATTTCATATGCTTGATAGTCATTATGTTATTTATGGATTCCAATTTTAAAATGCCTTTAAAAAAAACTATGTGCTGAACATTTGGGAGGATGACCACCTTATGAATTCACTATCCTATGAGGCAACCTTTGCACAAAAAGAGCTAAAAAGTGCACTCAGTGCATGTCTCTGCCAATTTTACAGATAAGAACTATCTGGATGCTTAATAATTATAAACCTTTCATTTAAATTATTAATCTCAGCCTTAAACTTTTTCTGGTATCAAATTCTACTTTTGACTTATGTTCCCATGCTTTTTAAGTTGAACAAATAGGGGAAAAACATACAGGAAACAGTAATCCACTAAGCAAACGATACATTTTTCTCTTGCCGGAGAGGATGTGGAGTTACACCAGGCAATAGAGATATCAAAGTAGTCATTCATATGGATTTTAAATACCCAAAGTGCACTTAGTTTGTCTGATGGAAAAAAAGTTTATTCTCTTCCCACACCTTGTTAACTAACAACTTCTGCTGACTAGTACAAAGGGAAGGCTGAGTCAGTGGCCAAGTTTCAATGTATGATCCAGTACCTCTGCAGATAACCCACATCTCTAGGAGTATCAGTACTCAAAAACTCTTCCTCACTGGCACCTTACCTTTTAATGAAACACAAGGCTCCAGACAGGGGTAGCTGGATGACATGCCTGTGATCTATGAAAAGATAAACTAGATGATCTTTTTAATCTCAAATTGCACTTTCTTATTAAAACTGTGCATATGCTGGAGGGGGGAGGGAAGTACAGGGATGGGATAAGTCCTTTGAGACCAACAAAACCTAGCTGCCAGCTTCAGCCTGTCTGTGACAAAAGATAGAAAAAGAACAGAAAATAAAATTACTAAATAAAGTCAAGATAGCTTTAGGTTCCTAGAGCTTAATGAAATTCACTTTTGAATCCTGAGGTTATTGCCTTCAACAAACTCACAGAGAAGAGTCTAAAGAGGATTTGAGAGGTTTCATTAGTCCACAAAAGGACAGAGATAGAGTTACAGACCAGTCTGTTTTTAGGGGGAAAAAATTGCCAATTGTGTAAGTAGTTTGAAGAGAAGTTACAAGTAATAGCCACCACCATTTTTTGTGGGAAATCAGCAGGAAAAGGTGGTGAGTGATGGATAGATCAGGGTACACCTAACTGAAAGTGTGAATAAGGAGCCCAGGATACTGACAGATTCCCCTGAGCCTCCAAAGCAATGGCTGATTCCCTGGAAGGGCCACTGCGTCTTAAAGAGAGATCCTTACTCAGACATACAAACTAGCTGTTGAAAACTAGTCTTAATGAATAACACCACCAAGGTCAAACCAGCCTGATTTCATGACCCAATGGAACAGAGGCAACAGATGGGGGATATCTTTTTATCTGCAATATTTTTTATGCATTCACCCAATATTCCATAGGCAATGAGGGTAACAACTGCATGAATCTACTTTTAAACAGGCACTCATCTTGTAAAAAAGTTATTCCATTATTATGTATTCAGTTATCTGAAAGGACATAGAGAGAGAGTTGATTTGATGCATTTTTGGTTCAAACACCATTAAATATTTTCATTAATATTTGGATAATAAATTATATATTCAGATTTGATAATCTGTTAATTTGAAAAATTATCCCATGCTGAAAGTACTGAAAGTACTTTTGGAGTGCAAAATTTGAAGTGAAAAATGATGTTGATAAGCCAGAAAAAGTGCTCTGAAAAATAATTCAGTAAAACAGTCTCCTTTGCACTTGTCACAGGAAATAATTATCAATTGCATAAATGCAAGATATTGAAATATGGAATAGTTTTGTAGACAAAGTATCCTCCTTGCTGGATGGAGAGCTATACCTAAACAGAAGGATCCCACCTCTCCTTTCTGATACAGTCCTTAGTAGTGTAGGTGGTAACAGTGAGATTATATGGCAACATATGGAAATCAATACTGAAATTCAAGAAAGAGCCATTTTAAAAACACCATGTATTAAACATGACCAGGAGTTGACTCAGAGTATCCTCCCTAGACTTTCATGTTGCTCTCCACACTCACATTTTGATCTCATACAATGTATTTGGTTATCACCCTTGAGCCACCTTCTGTTTTGTTGAGGGACTTCATGTTTCAGAGATTAATATTCCTTTTGAGAATGGGGAAAGGGTTGACATGCTGTTGATGCGGATACAAGCTGGAGATTAGATGTACCAATCAAGTTTGTGAAGGTCTACTGAAAATGTCAGGTGGACTAAAAAAATAAAAATAAAAATCCACCTTTCAGCTATTCTGGTGGGTATATGTTGAAATCACTATTAAAATAGAGTTCCACAGGTGTAGAAGAGAGTGTCTGCAGTAAATAAGCAGAAGCACAATGGTTCTCAGGCCTATTGCTCTCGTTTGAGAAGAAAATTAGTTCTGTTCAATTCTGTTGTTCCCTCTTAATCTCTGAAAAATTTTATACACTTGTTTGACAATAAATTCCCACAAGATCAAATCATATATTAGTTGCGATAACTCCAATAAACTCTGAATTCACCCTGAATTTAGACATGTCCCATCCAATCTAACTTAAAATAACCACTCATAAATACAGGAGATATTTAATATATATAAACCAAACAACTGACTCATTCATGTTGCTTAAGCCTGGAATCCCTCTCACCTCGACAACTTTGACAGAGTATCTTTTATCAATTGCTTGGAAAAGACAAGATAAAGTAAAACAAATCTTCAGGTTAGAAGGTCTGAGCAACTGATGAAGGGTATCATAAGATATGGCTCCTTCCTAGAGGTTCACTATTTCATATTCGTTTAGGAGTAATTTTGCCTGAGTAAGTGAACATGAATCAATTTGTCTGATGAGCAAAATATCTTTAGGAAAGAAAATACTAGATTTCTGGCAGGGGAAAAAGAGAGCATCTTTTAAAATTATATTACTGGCGGCTCAAGGACATGTGAATGAGGGAGTCAGGACCGTTACAGGGGCTGACAGAAGATAACAATGTTTATACTTAGAGCACTTATTTTTCCATTGAAGAACCTAACCCCTTTTTTTCTATTGTACATTTTTCTGCCACCTACATACACCAAAACCACAGTTGAGTTTGATTAACCATATTAATTAATGTAATAAACATGCAGCACCAGAATATTGATGTGCAAGAGTGTTGTGAAGCATCATGAGCACAGCCACACTGATGGGGGGGAGGGGCGGGGGGAGAACTAAAAACAAAACAACTCATCTGGACTGAGGGAAGATATCCAGGGATATAAAATGATATCTGGCTAAACAGCATTCTTTTCATTCTCCCCTCACCCTTTTTTCTTTAAATTAAGATGCTGAATGATAACTGCAACTACTACATCCTGAGGAACTCAAAGGAATAAGAAAAGTCAAACTACACTGGATTAAAAACAGAGGAATTATGGGTACTTACATTTAATTTAGGAAAACAAAAAATTCTGTAGAAGCTTGGAAGTCCTGAGCCTAGATGATTATACTATTCTATCCCATCATTTTGATGGCAAAAGTAGCTAACAAAATACAGCAAAGGACATATAAATCACAACAGACTCTAGCATTTTCTACTCTCTGAAGGATTAGTAGATAATTTGTAAGGCAAATGAAAACACTTCCAAAAAGAAATGTTGCCACTGGAAAACATGGCTATGTTTCACAGATTTAAACATCTTACATTTTCTGAACATCTATGCAGCAAAACTATCACAAAACCTGTTTGCAATAGAAAAGCAGCTGCTCAGGTTCTGCCACATCAGTATTATGAGGAGTTCAGAGTAGAGAGGATCTTTTCAGTTATTTCAGTGTCTTAAGGAGAGGAACATCACATTCTTTGTCAAAACAGCAGTCAGAGCAGGGGTGCAGGACCAGACAACAGTGGGAAGAAATGCAGGATTCGGGTTGGTTGATATTCTGTGCTGCCAAAGCAAGAGAACGTGCATCTGTCTGCTCGACCAGACATTTCAGCTTTGGGACATTAAAGTACATCCATTGTTTCAGAACAAACAAAAAGTGTAAGACCTCCCTTCTTTACCAGGAAGAAAGAAGAAATTATCACCTTGCAGGAAGGGCAGTATGCACACTCTACGTCATTGTTCAGAGATAACAAAACAGAAAATCATAGAATCATAGAATGTCCTGAGTTGGAAGGGACCTGCAAGGATCATCGAGTCCAATTCTTGTCCCTGCATAGGACAACCCCAAATTCACACCATAAGTCTGAGGGTGTTGTCCAAGTGCTTCTTGAATATCGTCAGGCTTGGTGCCATGACTACCTCCCCGGGGAGCCTGTTCCAGTCCTCCACCACCCTCTGGGTGAAGAACCTTCTCCTAATATCCATCCTAAACCTCTCCTGGCACATCTTCCTGCCATTCCCTCGGGTCCTGTCATTGGTCACCAGAGAGAAGAGATCAGCGCCTGCCCCTCCTCCTCCCCTTGTGAGCAAGCTGCAGACCATGATGAGGTCTCCCCTCAGTCTCCTCTTCTCCAGGCTGAACAAACCAAGTGACTTTAGCTGCTCCTCATACAGCTTCCCCTCTAAACTCTTCACCAACTTCGTGGCCCTCCTCTGGACACTCTCTAGTAGCTTTATATCCTTAATGTACTGTGGTGCCCAAAACTACACACAGTACTCAAAGTGAGGTCGCACCAGTGCAGAGTAGATTGGGAAAATCCTCTCCCTTGACCAGCTAGAAATACAGTGCTTGATGCACCCCAGAACACAGTTGGCCCTCTTGGCTGCCAGAGCATTTATATTAGGAGATTATACATCCTGTGCACATGTACAGACACATGGGCTTCCACAGATCAGAAAGACACAATTTAGGCTGAGTGCTGTGAAGCAACAAGAGAGATTTCCTTGAAATAAAAAAGCTTTCAATGACATGAAATCAACATGCCAGCCTGACACTAGTCTCCCTTCTTAAAAAAAATTAAATTTAAAAAAAAAAAATCGATTTGTTTTTCTAGTGGAGTCAACACACTCCCAATCAGCCATCACATATAAGGATCAGGCTCATTACAACTGTTGACTCCTAAGCAATTTAAATTAAACATTTAATATGCAGAAGACATCTTGGACACTAACATTAGATATTGCCTTTTTTAAAAAAAAAAAAAATCTAAAGTAGGTTTCAGGAACATGTACAAATGAAAAAATTGATTTGAGGAGAAGCATAGCACTGAAATGGCATGGAACTGGAAATTTTCCTCTCTAAGCAGCCTACATGGTAGCAAGATTCCATCACGAAGTTTTACAAGGTGAAAAGAGATTTTTGACATTTTCTTTTAAAAATATATTTTGAAAAACCATCATTCTAAGACAAAAACCAAACTGGATTTCACACGAAGTAGTAGAATTACGTAAAAATAAAGTATGAAAACATTTACAGAAATAGAAATTTTTAATAATATTTTTGAGAAACCCATGTTCTCACTCAAAGGTGGTTTCAATACAATGTTTTCGACTACCCTATCTAATAAGCAGTAACAAAGCCACAGATGCCCTTCCATCACTTCAAAAGTTAGGCCAGGTCCATGATAAAGAACCAGGCAACTGAAATGCAAAACAGCATTACGTGTGAGACAAAGTTACAAAAGAAATGAGTGGCCACAATGGTTCATATCCAAGGAAATAATATATACCGGGCCCCTACCTGACGTCAGTTCCAGGCTCTTTTATTGCTCTGCTGAATTACTTTAGACCAACAACTTCTTTTCCTCAACTTTCCAGCTGTGTTGACATCTGTTATGAAACACTTTGCTTTTTTAGAGATGAAAAGAATTTCAGAACAGACTGATACTCTTATTTTTTAATAAGAGCAGCAAATCTTAATAATAAGAGATAAAATGAAAGGTCAAACATTTTCTTTCTGAAAGAAAACTCAATTTCTTACAAAAAAGTTATATGTTTGCTCCAAAGTACAGAGTGAGAGGCCTACGTGAATACTCCAGATCACAGTTCCCACACTCTTATTTCTTGTCCCATTCAGTACCTCAAGCAACATAAGAACTACCCAACGTAAGTTTTTAAAACAACAGCAGTTGAAAAAGAAGATTCTGATCTGAAATCCAAGGAGCTCTAATAAGTTCAGCAAAGATTTGGGTACAAGATCCAATAAATCTTGCAACATTTTGGACACAAGAACTCCAGCACCAAAGGTCTGGAAATATATTTGCTTCTGAGTCATATGAGTGAAAGCACAAGACAACAATGAATAAGAACAGTATAAAGTTTAAATATATATATATATGTACACTTCTACTTCGATTATAATTTATCTGACTCTAGACTCCTGGATGACCCAAATACTTCATCCATAGCATTCTTGCATATATCTCACAGTTTGTGCGGCTTCTTGAAGCTAAACTAGTAAGCAGCATTGATAACCAATTTTTATATGTCCTCAAATAAGACATGCTGCAAAGGAGGGAGAAAACAGCAGCACATCTAGGACAAGAAAACAGTAACTCAAAGACTGCTACCAAAATGGGAAAGCATGCAACATTTTTTTAAAGGGTTAAAAAAAAAGCTAAAATGGAATTAACTGGAATTCAGTTGCAAACAATTTCAGTATAAAAGAACAAATTTACATGTGTACTGGTACCAACTTGCCCTACTTACAAATGTCATGACATCTTCTCCAAAGGTTGTCATCCTCACATCAAGACCAGATGCTTTCTGAAAAATAAAATATGGAGCTCACTACAGGCACTACAGTGCTGTGGAATTTAACAACTTATGATACACCAAGATCCAGCTGATGATGTACTGGTCCCTAATGTCTTTATTCTTCATGAGTCTAGTGTACACAGGAGCAGTATCTGTACAATTGGTTTGTACTGTCAGAATTCAGATCCTCTGATTTATCCTCAAAGCTTTATTCCCTTCCTCACAAGGATGTAAAAGGAATTTTATGCTCCCTTGGTGATCTGGCAGTACTCAAGAGTCTGAAACTCTTGACCATCATGGTCTTTTAAAAAAGTAACTATCTGTTTGAGTTGTGACTGAAAAGCACCAACAAATGCAAACTAAGTGGGCCTTAAAATCAGTTTAGAGGTTAAAAGCTAATTTCCTATGTGGGTAGATGAACTTTATATAAAAACATAAAAATAATACTTGCTAAAATATAATAAATATATTTACTCATATAATTTCCATCATAATTTGAAGGCTAAAAACTTCTGCAAAGAAACTGTGAAGTGAAATTATTTCTAACCAAATGAACTGCAGTGGCTGTTCGGCAACCAGGTTTACTTGTCTACATACAGTATTTGGTTTCTAATAAACTGAGATGGAGGACTTCCTTGATCTTTGAGCTTCCAGGACAGCCCTGAAAGGGAAAAAACCCTTGTGCCTGTATAAAAACCCAAAAATTTCATCTGAATGCAAGTTAACACACAGTTCTAGTGTTGTACATTGCAGGAAGTAGCATTCCACTGATATAGGGTCCAGGCTTTCATTGCATAAACCAACAAATACTTCACTGCAATAACCCAACAGTTTCTGTCTTCAAAAACACAAAGTCTCCGGAGCCCAATTTAAATTCCAAATCATCTAAATTAAGTTGTATTTATCCCTCCTTATTTCCTAGATTAAGAAAGGCATAACAAATCCATCATCTTAGAATTTCCACTGAACCACTTGTTTTGTGTGTGCTTTGAAGTTTAGGGATTAGAAACTCCTGCAAAAATTTATTGTCAATATCGCTATGCTTGAAATTCTGATTGCTGCTCTCAGCCCACAGTCCACTCAGCCTATTTATATCTTCCAAAATATAAACTGCCTATCCAACATACCAAAAAGCTGCTTTATCCTGGCCCCAGACTATTTTTCTCATAGATCTCACATTGACTCTGAGAATTAAATTGAAACACAGTTTCTGATTTGTTATTGTTAAGACAATTAAATTAATTTTTATGTGGCAACCCCCTTTGATACTCCTCCGAAATTAAAGTAAGAAAAGAACTAAAAAGACAATGCCAAAGCCTATATAAATAAAACAGAAGTGGTCAATGATCAGTGGGGAGAGATAAGTGTCCTTCATACTTGATTTATATCACATCACAGTTGTACCAGATGCAACAGAAGAGTTTTATAGACAACAGAAACTTCTGAAGTTAAAGGTCTCTAATGCTTTACAGAGCACCAGGCAACCACATTGCATGGTTCGGGATGCCTGTAGGACTCGGTCTTCATATATGGTAACAGTTCTACAAGCAAGCATCAGCAGGGGGTTTGCAGGGTACTGGGAAACAAGTTATGTCATGAGGTTATGCAGGGAGAAAATCAGAAGGGCCCAAGCCCAGCTAGAACTTAATCTGGCTACTGCCGTATAAGACAATAAAAAATGTTTCTATAAATACATTAGCAGCAAAAGGAGGGCTAAGGAGAAGTTCCAGCCTTTATTAGATGTGGGAGGAAACATAGTGACAAAGGATGAGGAAAAGACTGAAGTACTTAATGCCTTCTTTGCCTCAGTCTTTAATAGTAAGACCAGTTGTTTTCTGGGACCCAGTCCCCTGAGCTGGAAGACAGGGATGGGGAGCAGAATGGAGCCCCCATAATCCAAGGGGAAATGGTTAGCCACCTGCTACACCACCTAGACACACACAAGTCTATGGGGCTGGATGGGATCCACCCAAGAGTACTGAAGGAACTGGCAGAAGTGCTCACCAAACCACTTTCAATCCTTTATCAGCAGTGCTGGCTAACCGGGGAGGTCCCAGTTGACTGGAGATTAGCAAATGTGATGCCCGTCTACAGGAAGGGCCGGAAGGAGGATCCAGGAAACTACAGGCCTGTCAGTCTGACCTCGGTGCCAGGGAAGGTTATGGAGCAGATTGTCTTGAGTCCCATCACACAGCACGTACAGGACAACCGGGTGATCAGGCCCAGTCAGCATAGGTCTATGCAAGGCAAGTCCTGCTTGACTAACCTGATCTCCTTCTCTGACCAGGTGACCTACTTAGTGGATGAGGGAAAGGCTGTGCATGTTGTCTACCTGGACTTCAGTAAAGCCTTTGACACTGTTTTCCATAGCATTCTCCTGGTGAAACTGGCTGCTCATGGCTTAGACGGGCATATGCTAGGCTGAGTAAACAAACTGGCTGGATGGCCAGGCCCAAAGAGTTGTGGTGAATGGAGTTAAATCCGTTTGACGGCTGGTCACAAGTGGTGTTCCCCAGGGCTCAGTACTGGGGCCAGTTCTGTTTAATGTCTTTATCAATGACCTGGATGAGGGGATCAAGTGCACCCCCAGTAAGTTTGCAGACAACACCAAGTTCTGTGGGAGTGTTGATCTGTTTGAGGGAAGAAAGACTCTGCAGAGGGATCTGGACAGGCTGGATCAATGGGCCAAGGCCAACTGTATGAGATTCAACAAGGCTAAGTGCCAGGTCCTACACTGGGGTCACAACAACCCCATGCAATTCTACAGGCTTGGGGAAGAGTGGCTGGAAAGCTGTCTGGAGGAAAAGGACCTGGGGGTGTAGGTAGACAGACGGCTGAACATGAGCCAGCAGTGTGCCCAGGTGGCCAAGAAGTCCCACAGCATCCTGGCTTGTATCAGGAATAGTGTGACCAACAGGAGTAGGGAAGTGATTGTCCCCCTGTACATGGCACTGGTGAGGCTACACCTGGAATACTGTGTTCAGTTTTGGGCCCCTCACTACAAGAAACACATCGAGGTGCTGGAACGTGTCCAAAGAAGGGCAACAAAGCTGGTGAAGGGTCTGGAGAACAAGTCTTATGAGGAGTGGCTGAGGGAACTCAGATTGTTTAGCCTGGAAAAAAGGAGGCTCAGGAGAGACCTTATCGCTCTCTACAACTACCTGAAAGGAGACTGTACCAAGGTGGGTGTTAGTCTCTTCTCCCAACAAGCAATAAGACAAGAGGAAATGGCCTCAAGTTGCACTAGGGGAGGTTTAGATTGGATGCTAGGAAAAACTTCTTCACCAAAAGGGTTGTCAAGCATTGGAACAGGCTGCCCAGGAAAGTGGTTGAGTCACCATCCCTGGAGGTATTTAAAAGATATGTAGATGTGGTGCTTGGGGACGTGGTTTAGTGGTGAACTTGGCAGTGCTACGTTAACGGTTGGACTCAATCTTAAAGGCCTTTTCCAACCTACATGACTCCATGATTCTATGAAGCCTTTCCTACAAAACGTGACAGCTCCAAGTAAAAATGTTTGATACTGTCCTACTTTTGGCTGGGATACAGTTAATTTTCTTCCTAATAGCTGGTATAGTGCTGTGTTTTGGATTTAGCATGAGAGTAATGTAATAACCCACTGATGATTTAGTGGTTGCCAAGCCGTGCTTACACTAAGTCAAGGACTTTTCAGCTTCCCATATTCTGACAGCAAGGAGGTGCACAAGAAGCTGGGAGGGAGCATAGCCAGGACAGCTGACCCAAACTGGCCAAAGGGATATTCCATACCATATGACATCATGCTCAGTATTTAAATGGGGGAGTTGGCCAGGGGGGGCAGTGATCACTGCTTGGGGACTGGCTGGGCATAGGTTGGTGGGTGGTGAGCAGTTGCATCACCTGTTTTTCCTAGGTTTTGTTCCTCTCTCTCTTGTTGTTTTCTTTTCATTACAATTTACTATATTATTATTATTATTGTTATTATATTTCAATTATTAAACTGTTCTTATCTCAACCCATCAATTTTCTTATTTTTGCTCTTCCAATTCTCTCCCCCATCCCACTGGGGTGGGGGGGAGGGGTGAACAAGCATCTGAATGGTGCTTGGTTGTCGGCTAGGGTTAAACCATGACAGTTTCAAAACTCTTTTCTATTCTCTTTCCATGTGCAAGGAATAAATATATCCAGAATGAAAGAGAAAGATTTCTATCAACTGTTTTTCTTGGATTTGTTTATGCAGTATACCTGTACTACCTCTCCATGGAAGGGGAAAGCACATATAAACCAGAAAGGATAAATTAAAATGCAAGCAAGCAGAACTGTGTACTCTTTTAAAAAAGGAAGAATGTTAGAATCTATGGCAGAAGCTGTTGGAAGTGTATGTGTTAACCTTACATTTTATGTAACACTTGAGTCCAAATATTGTTATATGTCTGCTCAGCTGCTCTTCTCAGACAAACTCTTCTGTGAATGTAGATATGTCCTTTCCCTCTATGTTGAATCCCGCAAAGTTCATACCCCGCTTTGTCTGTAATTAGAACCCAATCCTGTGATGTTTTACACCCAAATATTCACAGGAAGTATCTATTATTGATGAGTCTGAATGAGAAGTTTTAGGTTGACAAGGTCATATATTTACAGAGTGTTTCCAAGACACAAACTACCCCAGTTTAGGCATGGGTGAAAGAAAGGAGAAGGTACAGAGTTATTAAAAACAGCAATAATAATAAAGCCCATAACAAAATAGCCCAGGGAAAAAATCCTAGTGCAATAAAACCAGTCAGACAAAAAGTGTAAACATCTTTTCTTTGTGCTCTGTTTTTCCTCATAAGGCAAATAATATCTTCATTCTTGCAAGCAGAGTAATTACAGTAACCCTCCCACTTTGGAAACTGAGTATTATTAGCTAATTCATCTCCTAAAATTTAAAGTCATGGTAGTTAGAAAAGTTCATCCAGATCAAACCCACCTGAAATATAAACAAAGTTAACTCTTATAGAAATCCATCTGTCAATACAAAATATTCACCATAAAAGGGAAAGGCAAACATTTTTTCTAACCAGTGGTATACTGAAATAAATGCAACTTAGCCATACCACAAAGGAAAGCTTTAAGATGTTACTGAGAACTGATGAAGCACCAGCTCTTTTCCAAGTTTGAGACTTTTAGTCAAATTCTTTAATGCTATGTCATATATCCGTATCTCCCAACAGTGAAAGCATCTCTGTTCTGAACTACACGGGCACAAAACTTATCCAGAAGAACTGAAGCAATTTCACCTGCATCACATCGGCCTTTCTCCATGGCCAAGTACAATGCCATGATTACTGAATATTTCCTCCTTTCTCCCATGAACATCAGACATGAGGTGCAGAAAACCATGAGAATACATCCAGGAAAGAAGTTATATACAGTTGTACACATTCAACAGTTTCAGCTATCAGAGATGAGCCTAACAGCACCAGTCATTAGCAAAATTCCCAATCTGAGCATTTGTTTATATTTTTAATTATTCTGAGACACCACCACCCCCAAATATTTTTAACCAGGTCTAGGGTGTGCAACATTTGTTCAAGGGCTATGCTCACTTACTTATAGCGCCTCAAAAGGCTGGAGATGAATTGCATTTCCTTGGCTAAAACATTTCCTCAAAGAACAATAAGACTATGGAATACAGATTTGAGAATATGAAGAGAAGCACATTTCAATGTAGTTTTTCTGTTCAAGCTAATTTTGTAGATAAATACTGAAATTTGTGTTTGCTTGATTGTGGATACAGGGACACATAAATGCTTATGCTTCAGTCTAAAACAGACTATCACAGAAAGAAAAGACAATTCTTTATCTCTTGTAGTATAAATGCAATAAATTGCTTGGTTATAGTCTGTCACTCAACTGCTTGGAAAAGCATAATAAGATTTTGTGCCAATATATTTTGTTACAGAACTCTAACAACACATATACTTTGTCTAATGTCCCCTAACTGTTCTGAAACTTCAGTTCCTTCTTTCCTGTTTGCATTACTATACCATCATTTACCTGAAGTTTCCACCTCTTCAATAAGCAATGTTTTAAGAACTTTTGTTAAACAAAGAATTCCTGTATTCAAGTGTTTTTGTAAATTAACGCATACTGCCTTTCTTCCCTAAGTAGCTGGAAAGCATGGTTTCATCACCAGTTTTCCATCATTTGAAATCTATTAAGTTATTGAATTCAGGCTAAACAGAGGTCAGACAATGAGTCATTGCTTTTGATCTGGGAAATGTTCCTTTTTGACATATTCTGTAATTGTTAACAGCTTTTTGACATAAGTGATCATGGTATGAAGAATTGATGGTCATGTTTCTAGTGGTTTAGGATTCATTTGTCAATAGTCCACAGAGTTTCAATTAATATATTATCCAATGTTTTTTGTACTCAGTCCACAGTTCCACAAAACAATGTTGCATTGCTTTATTTCATTGCATCTTTTATATACTATATCTCTCCTTATTTTCATTGTTTGTTATAAGGCAGTAGGAAGAGGCTATAAATGAACTTAGAGCAGAGTACAGAGCTCCCAGTTCTGTGTAACTTCATTTTGAAACAGAGCAGATCTTAATCTGCAGAAAATCCCCGAATGGCTCTGTAGATGGAAGTGTGTGGAAGCATAACAGCATGGTTAAAGTCCTTCTTAGTAGCTCTCCTAAAAAAAGGACAGCAGATGAAGAAAAGATTGATCCCCCACCTTTACCACCACCACCCCCCAAATTAAAACTTGAGAGGTGTTCCACAAAGTTACAGAATGGATTCTATACTTGTTGCCTTTTATTCTGTAGCTTCAGCTCAAGTCAATTTCTCTGTACATACGGGAACAATGAACCACAAACTTGGCCTACTTTCAGGTCCAGCATCACAATTCTGCAAAGGGACAGTAGGTACAACATGCCTCACAGCTTAGATTCTCAGTATAAATTAGTCAGTAGAATGATGTCTGGGTACCCTGTAAATTAAGCTCATTTTATCTGCACTTACTCAACAGCCCTGAAATGGAAGTAGTGAAATAAAAGAAAGATAACCTTGACTTTTAAGGTTTTACCTCAACATTGCTGCCAATTTCCCAGATAACAAGTGTGCTTTGAAAAACAGCAAATCAAAGACTACTTTCATGCCCACCTGTAGTCCTTGCAAGACCCTCAACATCAAACTTTCCACGATAAAATACCTACCACCGCAATAATATCACAGCAAAACACCAAGAGACTGAACAGTTCTTGCATCTTAAGAACCAAACTTGGCAGATTATCAGTGTCATATTAATTTGCTACATTTTTAAAGCTTAAAGCATCCTAATATGAATTGCTGCAGAAGAACAACCCTTAAATGACAGGGAGGTTTACACCGGTAGAAGCAAGCTGTCCTCTCTGCAAGCATACAAGCTCCTTCAAAAGGGAAAGAAATCTACTTTAAAAATGTGCTTAGTCCTGATAATGAGGGATTATCTTTTAGAAAACTATCAGCTGAGGCAACAAAGGAAGAAGTATGAAAAAAAAAAAAAGAGCACATCTGTTACTACTTTAAGGTGGGGAAAAAAGTTCCTTGGTTAAAATCATGAGAGTTCATGGATTATGAGCTTGCTAAACAAATGGAAGAAGCAAATTTATTACTTCTACCATATGGAGAAAATTCTGCAGTATCAGTTTTTATGCTTCATTCAACATGGCACTAGATTTATGCAGTTTTTGCTTTACTGCTTCAAAAATTCACTCTATTGCATCATTCTTTTAAATGCCATTATGCAAAGCTTAAGTAACAAAACTTTTCTCTGTGTGACCTCATCAGCTATCAGACTTATAAATGTCTAAATCGTTGAGTCATTAGATGTTACTGTGGATGAGTATGTAGTGCAAGAAGCCTTACAGTACCACAGGTTACCTTTTATTCATCCCTTTACATCCTGCTTTGCACATCCTTTATATTAATCACTGGGGGGGGGGGGGGAAGGAAGAGTGGAGGCTTTCAGAGATTACATGAACAATTTTGTGGAAGTAAAGGCATATTAAAAGTCATGAGGCCTACACTTAATTCCAAGTTCACTGGGTGAGTTTATGCTGTGGTGATAACCTTCTGAACCTTCAGGCTTTTTCTTCTTTCTTCCTGACCATACACCTCACAAAATTAGCTCCCCATCTTTCTAATTTCCAGCTATTCTCTGTCAGCTTCTGCTCAAATTTTCGTCTACCGTTATCCCCTTGCTATTCTTCCCTGACTGGTGCCTGAGCATTGCCCTTTATGACCTGTTCTTATCCTTCCTCTTTTCTGAACAACTATGATTTTTTTCCTGTCTTTATATTTCCCCCTCACACACCTGAGTCCTCCTCTTTGAGTCAGCCTGCTCTCCTTTCACTCTCTGTGACTAATGTTGACCCTTTGACATGTCCTGGGAATCAAGAGACTTCAGGGAACCAGAAAAAATACCTAGGTATTCTGGATTTTTAAAGCTTTTAAAGAAATTTGCCATATTCTATAAATTATTTTTTTAAGAAAATGAACACACAAAAACCTACATGCAATATATATATAGGCTACATAATTTTTTAGACTAAGCAGAAAGAAAAGAATATTGACACTTATGTTTTAAGACTTTAAGAAACTAATTGGTTGCCAACCTTACTTTAAAAAAATCTAGAGGTTGGGCTGTGAGAAAATGAACATGTTATTGCACTTGCATGTAGTAACATCAACAGAAACATAATTCAATGCAACAGGAGCACTGTTTAAGGGAATATTCTTTCTTTATTACCTAATCACTGATATAAAGCTGCATTATTACAAATATAAGTAGATGTGCTCTAATTTGTCACCTGGTTTCTAGCCAGAGTAGATCTAATCTTTAGCTTGAGGGTTTTTCACACTCCTTGGCTATAATTATTAATTTAAATATTTTCTGAGGTCAATTCTAGCTAAGAAGATGAAAAATTCATTATCTCTACCATCTCCTGTCCATTGCTATTCCCATTTATCTTCCCTTCATATCTCCTCTTCATCTCATATACACTCAAAGTCCTAATTTATAAAGCCTTGATTTACAAAGCTTTCTCAAAATTAAAAATCATGTACATGTAGATGTCAAACACATATAGATATAAACCCAAAACAACTGGGAAAGACCCACGTAATCTTGACATCCCTACATTGATGCACACCCCACTGATTTTGTGAAGAGGATGTGTTTATAACACCTGCTCAATATAAGAGTTAGGGCAACAGATGACCCTGAATGCAAACAAAATCTTTAGAACACTTCCCTTCCAACAGCTCAAAAGACTCTACTTACCGTGTGCAACTGAAACCACCATCACCCACAAACTTTGACCAAACTGGGATAAAATTTTGACAAAAACAGCAACTAGTATACATAGGACAATCCCCTTTCCAAAACTGTCAACCACTGTAAGCCAGTTTCTTTTTCATCAGATGCTTGCTAAGAAACCTTTTTTCTCCCCATCTGAGACTCCAGGGCTGTTTCAGCTAAATCTGGATTTAAAAAAAAAAAAAAAAAAAAATCAACAAAAACGCCAGGTTCTTTTCAGTGGTGCCCAGTGACAGGACCAGAGCCAATGGGCACAACCTGAAACACAAGAGATTCCATCTGAACACCAGGAAACACTTTTTAACTGTGAGGCAGAGTAAGCACGGGTACAGGCTACCCAGAGAGGGTGTGGAGTCCCCATTCTTGGAGATATATAAAAGCCATCTAGACACAGACCTGGGCAATGGGCAGCCTGATCTAAGTGACCCTGTCTGAGCAGGATGGCTGTACCAGACGACCTCCAGAGGTCCCTTCCAACTTCATCTATTCTGAGATTGGTACTCTCCACAACACTATCAAAAATATTTCTGACTCATTTTGACAGTAAAAATGCAAAAGTATGTTTTTATTATGAATTTAGTTATAATTGAAATATTTTTCATCAAGACATTATCCAAAAGGATTTTGCAGCTTTAAGAAGAGTATGGATTTTCTTCCTCCCATCCCAAGTTGCAAGACAAAACAGCATGTAACAACGAAAATAATTTTTTTGGGGAAAAAAAAATAATTACAAAGTACATATATATGTATTGAAAACTTCGCTCCTTAGCACTGTTGGATGTTTAGGCTAAAGACTAGATCCACAGCCCTTAGTAAAGGATTTTGCAAACAGTAAACCAATTTATATAAGCAGATCATTTGCTGAGACACAAAACCAAACAAAATCCAGAAAGAAATACCAACAAACCACAACACTTGAACATAATAAAAAGCATATATTAGTCCCAAATTTGTGGTACAACAGACCTACCAGTATGTCATTTCTCTCACTGGCTTTATACTTTCTTCAGAGCTGTTCTACTCAGTATATTTTCTTCTACAGGTATACTGTGTACATGTACTCATGAATTAGGTAAAGAGAGTAGGGATCAGGTTTGTAGGCTACTAATCCTTATAGGTTTCATTTAATAACCCTTGTTAAGGGATAGAAAGAATTACTTACATAGGAAAATTAACACTAAAGGATATAGAAAACACAGAAAAGGTAAAAGAAAACCAACTCTCACTGACTAGCTGTTCTAAAACACAATTATTATGAAACTAATTCAGAGTTCTAAAGATAAAAATCACACTGAAATTAAATATAGTTATGTTAGATAAACAACTATCTCTAGTATAAACACAGAGAAAGAAAGTAGAATAGCATTCTAACTCCCTCTACTGGACTAGATATGTTGTATTAATAACACCATAATTGTAAAGCATTTTCCTTCATTAAATTCTTGGACAGATTGGACAATTTCTTTTAATGAATTGTTTTAGTTTTCCCTAAAAGAACATCTGAAAAAAATGTTAAAGAGTGGTGTAACTCTTGGAAAGCCTTTTTCTGAAAGAAATCCGAAAACTGAAGGAAAGTCAAAAAACAAAAACAGATTTTATGCAACTGTTCAAAGCTTAGAGCGAAATTTTCATATGAACTGTTCTAGAAATAGGTAACACAGGTCACTAACTGCTGTTTGTATTATTCTCCCTGTCAAACATGCTTTTTTTGCCCCTTGCATCTGCTAGATAAGCTGTATCAGAGATGAAAACTGAAAAATTTAGCAGAAAATGCAAGTCACCAGTTCTTAAGGAGCAAAATCAGAGCACTGTTACATAACTGACAATTTAAAATATATATTTCTGTACACTAAAAGAGTTTTAAAAAGTCAAAACCAAGAACAAGAAAACCTTCATTAACTCACATTGTAAACTCATCCTCATCAGGAACCTAGGTCATAGCCTTTTATTCTCCTTCCTCTCTCAGGAATGAAATCATCATTTTCCCTTGTGAGTGTGTATTTTCCAACACAAATCCAATCTGACTGCATCTTCTTTGAGGACATTTTCTCTAGGTTAAATCTTTATCCCTAAACCACTGAAAGGACAGCATTGCTATCTATAACCTTCAGTTACTGTATGTTGTTAATTTAAATAATTGCTGATAGTGAAAATGCTCAGGGACAAACAGACAATGGAGATCCAAATTACCATCTCAGGAGATAAAAATCTTAAAGGAGGAGTCCTATGATGCTTAGTCAACTTTAGCTCTACACTTAAATCCAGATCGGTTTGTTTGGGGGTACTTCAAGAATGCAGGATGATTAGCACAGATGGAGAGATACCAAGGACAAAAGAGTCTGGTCCTTAGAAATTACTTGAAACTATAGAGGTTTTGGTTTTGGAATAAGTGTCAAGAAAGCTTTAACTTTCAATAATGTTAAATAAGTTAAATAATTAAATAAGGAAATCCCACACAACAGCAGCTGAACATAACAGACTTTAGAAAACACTTTCTTCTCAAGTATATCATGATGCCTTGCAAGTTCTTTTCTCTCCTGATTTGCTTTACTGAGTTTCATTTCATAACTAAAGAAGAAAAGAAGAAGCTGGTTCAAAATAAATACATAATTTAACCAATATATTAGTCAGAGACAAGACTGGTATTTGAGCCAGCAGGGATACAGAGAACACATTGCTGTGAAGCAGAAGGATTTTTTTAAACAAAATACAAAGGTTGAAAATCATTATTACAAATGACCCACTCATTACCAGTATGTGCAAAACAATGAAGATGCCCAGATGGTATTATTATTACACTTTTCAGGAACTGGAGAAAAAAGAAAGTGAGAGCAAGAAGTAAATTTTGAGACCTTACTCTCCATTTCTTCACAGCTTCTTACCATGGTTTCCTATAGACAAACACAAAATTATTTGTTCTGAAAGCAGTTTAGCAATGGGAGCTGATGTTTTAAATAATTCAGTAATAAATGGCCTTAAAAAAAAAATCTTGTACCACAGTCTTGAAGATTGGGAATGTGTGTATATAATCACATTAGGGAAATCATTTCACTGCCTTGATCTATACACATGGCTTGCCAACATGACTTTAACATGTTCAGGGTGTCCGATAAATACATATAGCAAAAAGGTCAAAAAAGAACTGCATTCTGAGTAGTACTGTAACCAAGGTGGTGGGGAATTAAACAGAATATTGTGTGTTGTGAAACTCATAGCCATAGGAACCTCACCAGGTAGCTACTGTTTTGTATTAAGAAACTAATAGAAACTGGATGAAAACAATGAAGAATCGAATAGAGGATTTTCGTTTGAATCTTGTAACTCTAGGAACTGTATCTGTTAGTTATTGTATTTGTTAAGTTGTGTAAAACTAAGGAAACTTGCTATAGAAACCTGTTATGTACCAGTGATGCTGCTTGGAAACACTCTTACCCTTCCCATTTTGATTTGAATATCAAGAAATCAATTAGTAGTCATTAGTAGAAGTGACCAATGATTATTCTGGGATACGAATATTGATGAAGTCATATAATCAAAGAAACCAATCAATGTAAAGGTTAAAGTTAATAGTGAATATTGTATGTTAATAGCAAGCATTGTATGTAATTTTATGTTAAACAGCATAACTCGACAGAAAAAGGGTATAAAAACTGGTGGATTTTAATGCAAAGGTGAACACGCTTGAGGAGGAGTTATCCCCTGTGTTCCCGGCACCGTGAATAAAGAATGCCTGCCTTTTAACACTACATTAGTGTTACGAGGTTTATTCCCGATTTCGGTGACAGTACCAGTAACACTTCAGAAAACTGAAAATATACAACACCACAGGTTTACATTATTCTTAGAATTTCTTTGATTATTCAGGCATTGATTTATGCTGAGGGAGGAGAGGAAAAAGGGAAGATGGGAAGAAAAAGAAGGGAGAGAACTGCCAGGGGAAGACATAAAAATGATACAGTACTGAGATTTCTCACCTTCATTGTTTAGAATTCTTCACTGCTTCTCATCCTGGTTTCCTGCAGATAAGAACAAAACATTTTAAAATTTGCTTGGGGAAAAATAAGAGAGCATGTGTGTGTATTTATATACACGCATATACATGGAGAGAAAGGGAATATGTCTCGCTTTTTTGCTGGACTTACTTACTACTAATAATCTATGAATTTAAAACAGCTGAACTCCAGTTACACTCTATTATCCATAAGAGTTTTCTAAAAAACACTGCACTTTTTCACTAAAGCATTTACAATCCACAATGTTCCCTATATGCTCAATGGAACTGAATGAGGATGGCAGAAAAACGGAACACTCTGTTGTACCTTTGGGTAAGTACCTTCAAATACTACTAAATCATCAATGTTTTTCCAAACAGAACTAGTTAAATAAGACCCAATAATATCTTTCATCATGTGACTGAATTCCTCTCTGTGTCTGTGGACATATATCCATTTCTAACAAGATTTACACAGAATACAAAGCTGTTTTCTGAAGTGATAGAGTGCAGATGTGCTGCATAGGATTCAAAGCTTATGAACTCAAATGAACAGCAGGTCTGATTTTCAGAAACACTATAGCAATGGGCTACGCTTTTAACAGCAACTGAGTAAGTCTTCCATACTTTTGAAAAATATGAGTAATCACTGAGAATAAAATTTTCTCTTTCCTTCTCCAAGGTCATATATCCTACAAATACATTTGAAATGAACCACATTGCTTTTTTATCAGCATATCTCTTCCAGTTAAATTTCATTTGGGAGGGGGGGAATATTTAAGCCTCCTAGTCTCTGTCTTCCACTGTTTCCCATCAAAATTTTTATGCATTAGAGGCTCCCAGAAGTATTCCCTGAATAAATCATAATTGTTAGCTTATGAAGAAGGCATGTCTTTAAAATGGGCTCAACAGGGAGAAGTTTCAGACAGGGCTAGCCTGGTTGCTGTTGTACCAGGTCATGATTTATTAAATTTGTGTAAGTTATTTCAGTTTGAAGACAGAAATTGCAATTAACTTGTTCTATATGAGACTGAGTTCATGATGCAGGACATAGCTTTACTAAGAAAAAAAGAAAACTAGAACAGTGTTTGAAGGGTTTGTTTTTTCCAAGTGAGGTCATTTTAATAAAAAATAATATCCAGTGCAACTCATTGCTGATGAGTTTCTTAACTTTTCTTACACAAATATGGATATTTCCAAACTACAGCAGGCATATCTTTCTAAACTTGACATAGAACAGAAGTGGCCCACTTTTCTGAAGTGACCTATTCTGTCAGCTTGCAATCTTGTTTCAAGGTGAAGTCAGACATCTGTCACAAATAAGCAATGTAAAAAAGGAGCTGTATCATAATGACATCTACGTAACAACCCTCAGGAACAGATAGCACATTGCCTCTTTTGTCACCAGCAGAGCCATACATGAACAGATATGACATTCCTATAGCTCAGAAGTCATTAAGGATATTAATTGTTCAGAAAATGTCTCATAGGGTTAAACATGTATACACTACTGTGTAATTATGAAATACAGCCTGGCAGATATGGATGATGTCTAACAGGAAATTATGTCTGACAGGAAATTCACCAAGTGTTTTGAGACTTTTCTGTCATCTGCCTCTGTAAAATTCAAGTCAAAAAGGAAGAGAGGAAATGGCACACAGATTTAAATAAATAACAGAAACTTATGACAGCAAATAAGGAGAATTTACATTATACATATTGAAATTTGGCCAGTTACCAGGCTACAGTAATATTAAAAATAAGTAATATGCATTCTAATAAATATGGCCCATTAATGTGCTGTCCGTGTGGGTTTAATTCATGCACAAGCATCCACTATCTTCTCTAGCTCCACAGCTTCCCTAAAACAACATGTCGACTCCCTGTCTGGAGAGCGTGCTCATACCACCTTAAGGCAGGACACCTTTACCTCACTGGCAGTCTACAGAGCTAAGGTAACTACTGATATTTATTCCAGAAAAGTTTCATCTGGGCAATACCATCAGATGGAAAGTTATTTTGCACAAGATTTTTTGTTTGGGTTTTTTTTTATTTCTTTGTTGTTTCTTTTCTATATGAAACCACTGGGATGAAAAAGCAAGAATTGAGGATGTGGAGTTAACCATTACAAAATTAATTGCATCAAAACAGCATTATAGATTTCTAGTCTATTTTTACTTTCCAGATTTTCCTACCAGAATCCTAGAATTGTGCAACTCCTGGAAACTCTTCCTGCCACAGAAACGTTTCTGAGTGCCACCACCCTGCCTTGCATTTTGATCAAATGCATTGTAGTTATTTAGTAAGTAGAAGGTCCTGAATCAAAGCTAACTGTTATATCATAACAGCTGGGGGGGGGGGGGGGGGGAGGAGGGGGCGGACAAAAAAATCCCCAGAGAAAGTAACAACCTTGAGTCTGGGGAGAAGTTCAGAACAATTCCCTGACAATAAAAAGGAAATAATTTCATCATGTCTCTCTAGTCATAAGAGGGCTGCAATTGTCACCGTCCGTCTTCATCAAATGAATATTTTCTTTCTTCTCACTCTCCTTTACTCATAGTTGTTTTGGTGGTGACATTCCCACCAGCTCTAGCCACTGAGGAGAAAAAAAAATCATCTCTTTCATAAACAACAGCAGTCTACTATCTGTGGAGGGATACTTGTCCATGAAAGACTCATTCCTAGTTGTTTTACTCCCTCTCAGACATGGTTAGGCAAAAATTATTAGGAAAAAAACTTCTGGCAGCAGCTAAAGACAGACATTTGCAGGCAGACCTGCCCTGCTTTATGAAAGCTGTCCAGACCTAAGAATATTGCTGTCCAGGCCTCACAACCTCTTTAGTTTCCTGGTATGATTTATTGCTGTATTGCAAACTACAAGTGGCTGACAGCAAGCCAGAACTGGATGCAAACAACACCTCAGGACCTAATGAGAATGACCATGCAGACCCAGGAGAGGGAGTGACTGAACTCTTTTTGGTAATCAATACAGCTACAGAAAACAGAGAGAGCACCCAAAGCTATATGCTGCATGGTGGGTCTGAGCAGAACCACATCAATAAAGAGGCTTCATTAGCTGCAAAAACTAGAGCACAAAGATTGGTAGAAAAAACCCCACCAAAACCAAAAAAACAGGTGAAGACAATTTGAGTGCAGCCACTCAAGAAAGGGCAGAGGGACAAGCCTCCTTGCACAGAGGATTTGCAGGGCTAGAGAGCCTGGGGGATTTCTGAGCAAAGTAACTGAGAGATTCTGAGGAACAGGACCCCATCCTTTTTCAATAATAAAAGCAAAATTCAATCAAGCATACCAGGTTCATTCCACAGACTGTTCATTTTACACTAAATTTACACTAAGCTTGTAAGACTGCTTCCAACTGTAGAGGACAAGGAAATAAATGTTTTGGTGGACTATTAAAAGTTTTCAGAGGGCCCCAACTAAAACTAAAGCAGACTTGGGTGCTCTATATAAATATTATACCTGCACAGAAAGGGATATACTATGTTTCAAACATTTTGTAGTGTGCTGGCAATCAGAAACCAGGTGTCTAAGGCTCATACAAGTTTTTAGAATTTGGAATACCAAATCAGGAAGAAAATCCATTCCAAGAACATGGAACATTTTAATAAAGCTGGATTTGTACAACACTTCAGTCTGGGAACAGGAAATCTGCTGCTGCCAGAATATTTATATTTCTAAATGAAAAAATCCTCCCTAGGCAGCTGGAGACACCTCATCACCTTTTATATGATTTTTTTTGTTTTGTTTCACTGGTTTGAAGAATGGTCATGTCCTGGAAGTGCAAGGACTTTACAGATGGCTTTAGATTACCCTGACACACAGAAGTCGGAAAGTCAAACACTATGGAGTCTACAACTAAGCCATTCAAGTTCTATTTTGTATATAATATCCACAGTGATTTGCCAAGGTCACATCGAAAGTATGTAGAGCTGGGAATAGGACTTAGTCTGTCTTTGGTTTAAACCAGAAGGAAGCAGTATTCTTTCCCACACAATACCTAACTAATTTACAAAACACACATCCACAGGACATGGGTTGCAAAAACCATAAAAGAGATCTGAAAGAGCCACAGATTCATGGATACAAGTCTTTAAGAGGTTATTACGCACCACAGTTGGCCTTCCACCATCAACTCAGGAAATCCCTCATTCACTAACTGCCAGAAAGAGCAAGAATATGCTAACAGTAGGATCATTCCAAAAATACCATTTTTCTTCACAATTTCCCTAAGCATCTACTACTTGTCACTGTCCTACACAGACATACATGAAAAGATTATTTGTAGCGTATGTTTACCAGCTTCACAGTCAAGAGGAGGATAATGACTACACGGTGATGAGGGAAATCAAAGTCAGAAAAATCTTATAAGCATGACCATAATACTACATAAATGTAATAACAATCTACATGAAAGCTCTGCAAGTGTCAGCACTGTACAAAGCTAAAAGAAACTGCTTTTCTTAAAAATAAACCGTTCTGTCTTGCAATGGCCTGTTCTATTATTCCCCATCTTAGCAGTAGTAACAACACAGGAGACAGTATAAGAAATAAGCATCTTCATGCCAGTATGCAAGACTGCCAGAGCCAACATTTGCACTACAAGGGCATATGGTCCCGTTCCTATGAACCCCTTGAAATCTGGGCTTCCTGCAGCAGAAGTGTGAGAAGCACTTCTCACTTCTCAGAAAAGTCTGATGTCGGTATGTTCTTTGGCCAGTGAACAGAGCCACCAAACATTTGTCACTGTCACTGCCTGTATTTTGTGTTAGAGAAAGAAAACAAAGGGGTAGACTATGAAGGCTGGCTCTGAACTTTCCAACTGAATACAGGCAGTAGAAACTATTTGTATGAAGCAGAGGAGAAGATAAAGCCTTGGCTGCACAGCAGAGATTGGAAGACAGTAATAAGGTAAAAAATTTTAAAAAGGAGGTATCACCAGTTCCCAATTCATTATTTACTTGAACTTCCAGATTAAATCCTTGCTAAAAATGCTGGCAAGCTCAAAAAAATAAGATTTCCCTTTCATACTCTTATCAAATACAATGAATTTAAATAAAGCATATTTTCCCTATATGTTCATTTTTTTTTAAGATACTCAGCATTATTTGACATGTGAAAATACTTTGGATTGTATTTTTCACCCCTAAAGTGAAAGAGAAGAAAGCTGTTTCCTTTAAAAATATAATGACTTTCAGAAAAATAATGAATTGTTTCTAGCATAGCCTGTTTTTCCTGTTAATGACATTGAGGCAACAAGTTTTTCTGTTAAAGGAGGACAAATTTATTAGGATCAAAACATATTCTAATAACATGCTTTTTATCTACTTCTGTCTTCAAGACATTTCACTTTTTTAATAAAGTAAACTTTTCTTTGAAAAGCAAGCTTTCCCTTTATTAAACTAATCCTGCATGTTCAACATAAAATGTTATTTTAACAAGCAGAAATGTTATGGTGACCTCTCAATAAAAGTAAGAAAGACCTATTTTTCCTGAGAAAAGATTAGCCTAGATATTAAGAAAAGATAGGTGATTATTTTATGGATAAAGCTTTCAGTAACAAGTATTTTCAAGTTTTATTTTTCTTTCTAAAATGTGATGTTATTTAGAGAGATATTTGCAAAGTAAGAGTCCTCCTGGAGAGAAAGAAGTGGGATTTTTTAAATATTAATCTTCATATTAATATGTATTTCTACATGGTACAGACATGAAATTTGAACAGCATCACCCTCGTTGCTATGACACTCCACTGATGAATGTTAAACAGGAAGAGGAGCCCAACTGAAGACAAATACAATCTTTTTTTATTGCAAAAATTGCTTTAAAAAACTTGAAAATATCTGAGCACAAACATCAACTTATGGCAAGTATTGCTTATGTTTGAAAGTGCTATTAAAGGCGTGAAAAAAAGTTCACCTTCAAAAAGATAAAATTACCTGTTCAGTTAAGCACTACTATGAGATGCTAGTTGTATAACTAATCATAGAATCATAGAACAGCAGGTTGGAAGGGACCTCAAGGATCATCTGGTCCAACTTTTCTTGGCAAAAGCATGGTCTAGACAAGATGGTCCAGCAGCCTGTCCAGCCAAATCTTAAAAGTGTCCAGTGTTGGAGAATCCACCACTTCCCTGGGGAGATTATTCTGATGGGTGATAGTTCTCATTGTGAAAAATTTTCCTCATGTGTCCAGTCAGAATATCCCCAGGAGTAACTTGTACCCATCACCCCTTGCCTTTTCCATGTGACTCCTTGTAAAAAGGGAGTCTCCTCCTTCTTTTCAGCCATGCTCTAAATACTGGAACGTGGTGATAAGGTCTCCCTAAGCCTTCTTTTCTCAAGGCTGAACAAACCCAGTTCTCTCAGCCTTTCCTCATATGGCAGGCTTCCCAGTCATTTGATCATCTTTGTGGCCCTTCTCTGGACCCTCTCCAGCCTGTCACATCTTTTTTCATAGCAGGGACCAAAACTAGACACAGTATTCCAGGTGTGGCCTGACAAGTGCTGAGTAGACTGGGATAATGACTACTTTATCTCTGCTGGTGAGGCCATTGTTGATGCAACCCAGCATTGTGTTGGCTTGCTTTGCCGCATCAGCACACTGTTCACTCATGTTTGGCTTGTTGTCCACCAGGACCCCCAGGTCCCTTTCCACCAACCTGCTCCCCAGCCAGGTAGATCCCAGCCTGTGCTGCACTCCTGGATTATGTTTTTCCAGATGCAAGACCTTACATTTGTCTTTGTTGAATTTCATAAGGTTCTTGTTAGCCCATTCTTCCAGCCTATCCAGGTCTTCCTGCAGGGTGGCTCTCCCTTCCGAAGTGTCCATCTCCCCACTCAGTTCGGTAACATTGTGAAACTTCATCAGGGTACACTTGATCCCATCATCCAGATCACTTATGAAGATATTAAACAGCTTTAGGCCCAATATCGATTCCTGAGGGACCCCACTTGTGACAGGTTGCCAGTTTGAAAAGGAGCTGTTTACCACCACCCTCTGGGTGCAGCCTGTCAGCCAGTTCCCCACCCACCGCACAGACCACCTATGTAGACCATAACACATCAGTTTCTCTAGGAGGAGGCTGTGGGAAACCATATTGAAAGCCTTGGATATAATCCAGTTAAGCAATATCCACCACTCACCCCACATCAACTGGGCAGGTTACTTTGTACAGAAGGTGATCAGGTTCATCAAACATGATTTGCCCTTGGTGGATTTGTGCTGGCTTTTCCCAATCATTTGACTTGTGATAGCCCCCAGGAAGATTCATTCTGTAACTTTCCCAGGGACTGAAGTAAGACTGAAGGGCCTATAATTTCCTGGATCCACCTTTAAGATCTTATTGTAGATGGGGGTGACATTAGCCTTCTTCCAGTCTTCTGGGACATCCCCCAGTCTCCACAACTTCTCAAAGATTATGGAGAGCGGCCTCGCAATGACATCATCCAGCTCTCTTAACACTTTTGGGTGGATAATGTCATGGCCCATAAATTTGTAGGGGTCAAGCTCCTGTAATAGCTCACATACCAACTCTTCCTCCACTGACAGCGGGTCCATGTTTGCACCAACCTGGATTTTTGTTCCCAAGGCCTGAGGCCCAACAGTGCCAGTAAAGACAGAGGTAAAGAAAGCATTGAGATCCTCTGCCTTTTCAGTGTTGTTGGTGACTAATTCACCTCTCCTGTTTGACACTGGGCCAATATTTTCCTTCTGTTTCTGCTTGTTATGTACCTGAAGAACACTTTCTTGCAGTTTTTGACATCCCTGGCCAATTTCAGTTCAAGAAGAGCTTTTGCTTTCTAACTGCATCTCAGCATACCCTGGCAATGCCCTTGTAATTCTCAACAGGTATTTGTCCACTTTTCCATCTCTGATATGCTTCTTTTTTTGGTTTTGAGAAGACTCAGAAGCTCACAGTTAAGCCAAGGGGGTCTCTTGCTCTGCCTACTTCCCTTTCCTTTAAAAGTGATGAACTGGTTTTGTGCTTCCAGGAGAGTGTTCTTGAAAAACTCCCAGCACTCGCTACCTCCTTTATCCTCCATGGAAGCTTTCCACAGGATCCCTCCTGGATTGGTCTTCTGGTTCTTATCCTGGGAGGCAGCTGAGGAACATTTGTTGCTGCTCTGTTTGTCCTGGCTTATTTCCCAGTTGGTTGCAATGGCGTGAGTGTCACCACCTTGGACCCCACCCCCAAGTCCTTCAGTTTAAAGCCCACCTCACCAAGTTGGGCAGCCTGCTGCCAAAGATTCCCTTGCCTCTTCCAGACGGGTGGATCCCATCCCTCCCTAACAGGCTATAGTCATCAAAGAATGTCCCATTGTTATAAAAGCCAAAACCCTCCTGACAGCACCAGCCATGAAGCCAGAAGTTTATTTGCATTATACATCTATTTCTGGCTGCACCTTTTCCTCTAACTGGTAAAATGGAAGAATAGACTAAGACTACTTCATACTTATCTAGAGGACATGAAAAAAGCCTAACATGCTGGGAAGCAATGGAGCAGAGGCACACGAAGAGCTTGCTTCTTTGAAGTAAACAGTTGTGCTGGGGTTGCTCCTTTCACCAGCATACAACAGAGATGTTGGCCCCAATATAAGAAAAATGTCCAAAGTCTGAGTCAATCAAGCTAATTGAATTCTTCCTACCTTCACTTACCAAGCCAGTTTTAGTTCCTTTATTCACTTCACTTACTGTCCAGAACTGTCTCCCAACGTAGCTAAGCCACTGACGCCCACTCATGAAGCAAGTGTATGATCTGCACAGTGGTGTAAAGACTAATTAGTAAAGTGCTGAGCTTTCAGGGAAGGCACTCTAGAATTCTATGTTTACTGCTTATTTAATCTTTGTACTTGTTCACAGAAAGTGGCACTAATAAGCAAAAAGCATAGTATTGCTAGTAAAACCACACATATATGTTTTCTTTCCTCAATTAATGCAAACATTTTTATTGTACATATGTGCATGACATTTAATACTATTCTTTGTCACCATGTTTAGCAGGCTTCAGATTATGACCATTATGCTTGGAAGAACATGATCTAATTACAAAATTACATAAAGTATTTGTTAGTAAATATTGCTTGAATAGTACCATCATAAAAAAGGTCTTTGTTTAGGTCAGGAGAAAAAAAAGCAAGACTCAAAAATCAACTAAGCTTAATCTTTAACAGCACTGGGACTGAACAACAAATATTTGATGTTTGGCTTTTCCCACCACACTATTATTCCTATGATACAGATTAGGCCAAAGTTTATTTTATCAAGATACATTGTTTCGGTAAACTCTCAATCTATTTCAACCTCAGAAAAAGGAGAAATTAAATTCTATGTTCAAGTAAATAAAAAGTGATTGATCAGCAACAAGATGATCGCAGACCATATTCAGGTCTGGTGACTGAAGATGAAGCAATATCTGCTTCCACTATTCCATAACTTGGCCAGATGTGAACACAATTAAATCTGGATTTTGCTTCTATAAGGCACTACATAATTTCTGCAAGCTGAAACCCTATTTTATTCTTCTTGGTATATTTTATACTTTGAGCATATATAAATATTCTACAGCATTAGGAATTATAAAAAATAACATGACTTGCCCATTTATTTTTGTCTATATGTTTGTAATCAGAAACAGATTGCCATGCTTTTGTTTTACTCTGAAATGTTTCCCAATATCTGTTTTGCATCACAAACTAAAAATACATAGTTAATATTTCTATATATTGAGCATAAAGAATAAATTAACATTGATAAATCCTAAAAACATTAATATATAATGTTTAAAAATAAGGAAAAATATTAGCAGGGTCAATCATTCATACACTAAAGAAAGACAGTATTTGCAACACCCACTAGCACTATAATTTCAAAAAGTTTAACAGGTGGAACTAGCAATCACCTTCCAGAAAACACACACAAAAGAAGTTTGCTTACTCTAACAGCAATTCTAATGGTTCAGGAATACAAAACTACAGTTTTTATCTACTAAAAAAAAAAGTAAATTAGAAAGATAAACACAGCTAGACAGATGGCAATAAGTAGGAATATTTCCAGCATGATGTAGCAGTATTTGGTTCTTTTTCTTCCAGCAGTATCAAGGCAGAGCAGGATAAACAGCAAATAAAGTATATTCAGAACTTTTCACTACAGCCAAAATATGAACACGTTCGTGTTTTAGGACAGCTCAAAGCTTACAATCCACCAAACTGAAATCAGTACCCACACCAGAAAGCTTGTATTATATATATACTACCAAGCTTTTCCTAAATATCTGTTAATGGGAAACCTTGAAGGTAAGCAACAAGAATGAAGAAACTCTCCTCAAAATTTGTGGACAAAGGTATAACTACAGACCAGAAAGAGATAGTGGGCCTATGAATGGCAAGAAATGGTAAAAGTGTCTGAATTCTGGTATTGAGAACAGATGGAGCCTGCAGCCATCCACGAAATACAGAACAGAATCCTATTCAAAGACGGTAAAGAAAAGCTTCCAACTCTCATCATGGCCCATTGACCAGTGAAAAGAAATTAAGAAGGTCAAACAGTTACTGAGTTTGTGATATTTGGGAAGAAAAAGGTTTTCTGAAGGAGTTATAAACCATAGGAAACAGACAAAAATGTATTTGTATTCACTTTGAATGTCGCCTGTAATATGTTGTTTTACAATTATTTCTATTTTCTTCCAAATACAAACACTGAAATATTAATAAATAAAAAACTGTAGTAGACCATCTGAAGAAATTAAGAGGAAAAAGAAAAAGGAAAAGTATCCCCAGTCAAATCAGACTACACTATTAAAAAAAAAGCGTGCTAATAATCCAATCAAAACCTGCAGCTCTCTTTCCAAGATCTTTTATTTTTCTTTTTTTTTTGTTTTTTTAAGATGCTGACAGAAACATGTCTCACAATAGGAGTCTTAGGTTCAGACAAATTATTTTTATACATTAGGAGGATATGCCAAGCTCTCTATCTTGATGGGTTTTGATCCCTACTGAATCAAGCAAGTTCCCCTATTAAATTCAAAGATTTTCAAATGCTCTTGTAAATTAGAGATGTACTTCAGTGCTTCCAACAGTAAGAAAATAATATCTTTTCCTGCATCTTCTTTCTGCAGAAATAGTACATTTTCTGTAGGAAAGAGAGCTTTGCTGTAATCATGGAAGATGTTATTTGGATAGTTATTATCTGACCTTCCTGTCACAGGAAATAAAGCAACATTGTTCTTTCCCTTTTCAGAGAAATGTGGTAATTATTATAAAGCCTTTTCCAGCAATGCTAATATGAATAATGTCAAAGGTACTAAAAATCTTAAATAAATAAATAAAGCTCAGAACTTCTTTAGTTACTGTATTGGTATCACCATAGAGCCATAGCACTGTGATTTATATAATTACAAAATAACACCAATTTGTGAACATATTTCTAAATAAAAGTCTTACAAGTAGATGAGTCAGTAACATATGCTAGAATTTTCCAACTCACTGTCATTTACTTTTCTTGAAAGGGTATTTGCTTGCTGCAAGCATGAATGCGGTATTTGCAAAGACTGATATTTCCAGTCACAGCTCCAAACAAAAATGATCTTTAATTCTTTATTTTGTCTTATCTGGAAGAGCATATGGATCCTTTAAGTATTAAGAAAAAAATTGATCTTATTGAGGGAAGACAGCAGGTATCCATTGAAGGAAGAAGGCTTAAAGCTTGAAGGAGGACTTTGAGTAGAGAAGCCTGTGAGAGACCTGTTCCTCTAAGGTATCAGAGTTCTTAAGGTTATTCTTCACTTCTGTTCTTGACTCATAACTAGCCAAAGACCCTGTTTATACCCGTCCCAGGGAAGTAAAAAAGACTTATTTGAGTTTTTCCCTCCCCTTGTTTATCAAAACGTGGTGCATCAGTTTATTTACCAAGGTTTCAGACCAAGAGACAAGCGCATGTGATCCACAGAGACAACACTATTCACCCAAGCTCTTCAGCTAGTACATTTACAGACATTTGCTAAGCATAATATTCATCATTATCATCATCATAAATTCAGCTATCTACAAATAAAAATGCTGTCTTTTAAGGCTATGCTCATCAATACAATAAATTGCTGTCTGAAAGGTCTTTAATTGCTTGACTGCTGCCAATGGTTACAAGAGAGTACTTGACTGGTGTTTCACCTTTCACTAGTGTTGTCATCTTGCAGTTCAGAGTTCTAACCTAATTCTTATATTATTACTCCTGGAGACAGTAATATTTCAAAACACTGTCTTTTTAGGTCTTTATCAGTTTACATCATCTAGATAGTTGAATTTAGAGCTTTTCCCTCCTACAAATATTTAAGCAAGTTTTGCCTTTCTCTTTCCTACCATTCATTCCTGACATACTCAAAGATAAATATACAAATGCTTTCAGTGAACTAACAAGGAATTCATTAGGCAACATTCTGTTTTCTTCATGTACACAGCTTACTATTTGCTTCCTGAAAATATATTGGACATTTAGAACAAAATAATCAGCATATCTACTTGATACTTTCAAATTCACGTATCTTGCTTAATTTTCTTTTGCTTTTGTAAAGCTTGGAGTTCTCAAAGAGCCTAAAACTCATCAATGGTGCTGCTAGTTCTCTTAAAGACATATTTCAGAAATTTCATATTTCATAAATCATATTTCATAAATCATCTCCATCTTATAAACACCATCCAAAAACATCTAAGTAATAGCTAGGTGTAACAAATGCATTTACTTTGATCAAAAAAAATCAGTAAGTCTTTAAATTTTGTGGTGACTCATCCAACCAATGTCTTATGGATCCTTACATTCTCATGAAAGGCATATTTGACATAAGGGACAATTACAATGCTTCTTACATGTATCTGTATATTTCTAGGGATCTCTATCTTTAAGACGAAACAATGCCCATGGTCAGGCACCAAGTTCAGAACAATCAAAAAGACTGTGGGACCCTGGTAGTGATCCAGGGCAGGTCTGAAAGGGAACAACACTGCAATACCTTTCTGTCTTCACAACTGTAGTAGCATCTCAAGGTAGAGTGCTGTCTGTGTTGCAGTAAACACAGAGATTGTTATACAAAACAGCAGACAAAATATCTCAGACTTCCTTTGACTGCACATTGAAAGCTAAACATTCCCATAGTAACCACAAGAGTTACAGGGGTTGTAGTGGCTCTGAATGCCCAGTCTTTTAGCAGAGTTTTCTAAAAATATTGTCTAAGTCACAGAAGGGATTTGAATGTCTGCCTTTACCCCAAGCAAATATCCTGACCACTGAACTGTTAGAACTTGGAATGAAAAAGATCATCGCTGTCTTCTCCAAGTTTGTCTTTTAAAGGGCATTAAGAGCATTCAAACCTTCTAGAGAATCAGGCCTGAAAAAGTAAAGTACCAAATCTTTCCAAGATCTGAAAAATATTCCTTTTCTTTCCCCTTGGTCTTTCAGCCTAAATTTAAAGATGGTTTCTCAATAACTGATTTGCCAGAGTCATCATCTGGTGTTAGTTTAGGCTGATTTAAACCAAATTACTATGCAGCAGGCAAGAACCAGCCTACTTATTCCTTCTTACTGCTCTTAGAGAATTCAGAGTCTGAAGTACATCTGATAAAACCATGAAACGTCAAGACCAAAGTGTGTCAAAGGGGCAGGACACAGAAGAGAAGTATATAAACTGAAGAAAACAGAGCGTGTTTCAATATCCAAACATTATAATCCCTAGGGACAAAGAAAGGGAAAAAAGAGAGAGAAACAATGGAAGATTACATAAAGAAATTTAAAAAAAAAAAAAACAACAGGAGAGTAGAAAGTTACATCAAGGTACTGTGAGGAAATGTTGAACTTTACTGGCACAATCATGGTTTATACATGGTCAAGCAAGGTCCACTATGTTATTAAAAGCAGGCTTTGTCCTACTTATGTAATGAATCTGTTTCTGGGGTGTTATAAATCGATATTTTAGAAGACCATTTATTATCTAACATAGGCTTGCTTTTATTTATTTTTTCCTGATCTAGGTCAGAAAGCAGATGTACAAAAGTCAGCTTAGTCTTCATCAAAAATAAACAGGAGCCAGAAATTTAAGCCTTTGATTTTATTTGAACCTTAGCCAAACGTAATTCTATTGTTTTCTGAGGAATATTAAATTCTGTCTCCATTAAAGAGTTATGCTAATGAAACTATTCAGTCCCCCAACTACAAGCAAACTAAAGATAGAATAAATCACAAGTTTTATACATTTCAGAAAAAAACTAAAAGAGGCAAGCATCAAATAAAGACTGCAACTGCTCGGTGTGGGGGAGGGGAATGAACTGAAGGAAACAGATTTACTTTTTAGTAAAGCCAAAGATGAATTTTTGGGTTTTACTCTCAAGCAATAGGCATTGCAAAATGTTATATTGTATACAGATTCCAATAAATAAGGCAGAAGGTGCCTCAAACCCTAAATTGACATGCTTTGTTGGTGGCAAAGACAGTAGTAAACTGTTTTATCACTGAGAGCAGCCAGCACTTCATATGGTTGTGACATGCTCTCGTGCATTTATGCTTCTTCATATTCAGACACTATATATCTATCCTTTGAAGTAGACTATCAATTCATCATCCAACTTCACATTCACAGTTTTAAAGGAACTTCAGGCAAAAGGTGTTCTCTCAGCTGATCTATGTTGTTGCAGTACCGATATATTTTCTATGCATAATCCATTACTTATGGCCAAGAGAATAATACAAATTAAAAAAAAAAAGATTGTACAACTTCCTCCAAGATCCTCATAAACCTATCCAGCTGCATCACAAGCAGCTTTTACATACTTCAAAGATAACCCTACATTTGTCAAAGTCAATACCGTTGCACATCTTCAACTGACTTATTCCAAAAAGTGAGGAAGAAGAATGTTTCCTCTGACATTACTAAGCAACATCGACAGAGTAGCTGCAGAGTCACAATTACTTTGTTCAGATGGGTGGTTTAGCTAATATTTTGAACACAGTTACTGTCTTTCTTTTGATGTCCAGTCTTAATGGTTGCATAAGACCGTTATTTCAGGTTACTCAACAAGTAATCTGTATAAGCAAATGTCACAGACTTTCATTACAGAAACAAAAGAAAAAGAAGTTAATACAAATTTCCAGACTTTCTTCAAATTCTAGCTTACAATAAAAAGAATGCACGCATGCACGTGTATTCACATGCACGCACATATAGACAGATCGTATTGGGATTCCAAAAACTTGCCTATTGGTTTCTCAAAGTTATCACTTCAGTTCATGTAGTGGTACATCAGTCATGAAAGTGGTCCTGCAATAATTTTATCCACTATGCAATTGCCCACAGACAGAAGCAAATACTCAAGACCTTGCCAGATTTTGGCAAGAAAGCATAATACATACTACAAAACTAAATCAAAAGGACAATTTAGAGCTGTGCAATAAAATAATTTTTCTTCACTGTTAAGCCACACATCTGGTGAAAGCTGCTTTAGCTAAAGTTTCAAGTTTTCAGAAATGTAGCAACACAGATTGTCCAAATCTATCCTCAATCCTTTATTAAGTGAATAAGGCATGATAGAAGGTTGGCTTGACTATCCAGAGGAATTGCTATTTTTTAAGACTAATGCTAACAATTATTTATGGATTGTATTTTTTTAAAAAATTCTAATTTTCCCATTTAAAGCTACAAAGAGAACCACCAATGCAGGGAATTCACATATTCAGTGAAAACGGAAGTGCAGGATGAGGTTCCTGTCTGTGTGTTATGCCAGTGAAGTTAGCTGCTGGAGAATTAGCTTGTGCAACACACAGGAAAAACTACCTCAATACTATTTTACCTACCCTAGCATTAGGATCTGTGACACATTTCCACCACTGCCACCAAGAAATATTTGTGATGTTGATTGATGCAAGCGTAGGCAGTTTTGCAGTATGGTGGCTCATCTTTAGATTAGGTTAACCAAGATGCTCCAACTCAGACGCTAGTCACCACAGCTGACTTCATAACAAAAACATAACTCAAGAGGCCCAAACTAATGAGAAAACAGTTAGCTTGGTCCAGAAGTGACGAGTCAGAAGTCAGGAGTCCAGAATTCAGGAGCCCAGGAGTCAAATCACTAAACATTAGTTCATTTCTAACAAACCTCCCAGGGCCTGACTGCATGCAGGAAGGTTAGGTTAGAGATCCAGCTCTTCACTTCTGTGCATCTCAGTTTCCCCATTTTTAGAAAAAAGAGACTGCAGGAAAGCAAGTAAGTATACTACCATTATTTAGGAGTATAAAGGAGGGGGGTGGAATTAACTGACTCCACAGGAAGCTTTCATATGAATCCAAATATTTTATTTGTGAAGTTCCAATACAGTGTTAAGATGAAGTCTGAGTGTGTCTTAAAAGCCAATAATTTCTGCAAGTAGTCCCTTTACCTATGAGTTCTGCTCCTAGTCCAATAGCTACAGTTACAAATTTATGCCAGTTTGTCCCTCCCACAAAAGCACAACATAAATGACACTGTAGCAGCCTTCTAGGAAACAAGAAGGAGGTTGATTTCACTATTGATTTTTGCACCCGTTTGTATGAGTGTAAGAATTCATGCTTACTGGTGCATTTTGCCACTGGCATGCGTTTATTCTACTTTAGGAAGAAAGATTAAGATATGCAACATGAAAACAGAATATTTACTAATATTACAGTACTCAGTGTTAACAGTTATTTAAAACTAAACAAACGTATCTTGCACAGGAAAAAAAATATTTCTTTGTGCTTTTTTAGTTAATTCCTGTTCAGTCTTTACCTTCAGCTCTCAATTTCAATCATAGGCGTCTAAAACTACCCAATTTCCTGAACCTATATAAGAATGTATTTTTATTCTGTCTTCAGCATATCTGTCATATTTCCTTGTTCTCACAGGAAAACATGAGATAGCAGAGCGACAAGACATGTTTGGGGTTTTTTTTATTGTACTATGTCATTAATGGTAATTTGTTGTTATGTTAATTCCTAGCAATCTACATAGGAAGAGTCTCATGAAAGGTCCAATACAGCACTCTGTTGAGCCCAGTTTGGTCTTTTTCATTAAAACTTTGTTTTAACTCACATCATTCAAAGGGCTTTAATCTTTTCTTTCTACTAATAAAAGTCAAATATCAATATCATTACATTATTCAGAGAGTTCAAGCTTACAGTTTACTTCAAAAAATTATTCAAATATAATTACAAAGCGTTCAACAAAATCTCCTGATTTTGAGGAGATGGACAAATTTTCTTCCCATGTTTAGACAGTCCCAAGCCAAGAGATTTTTATACACCTGATACCACAAGGACTTAATTTTCCAGTGGGGGATAATGTGCTCTTCCATGGACTTTGTGGCAGTGTTGAACAGTGCATGAAATTGAAAATGAGCAAGGACTCACTAATCAAAAGCAATGATAAACCTTGCTCTCTAGCAGGACAATTCATGAAGCTGCACTCCAAAACCCTCTGGCTTAAGTATAACAACCCTATAATAAGTTTTTCAGAGCTACCTTATAATCAGGTGTTCTTCCTTATGTCAGCACTTTGTAACACTTAATATTCTCCAAGTATATTAGTTTTATTGACAACATTCAACTAAGAATTTCACCTGTTCCTGAAGCATTGGTTCTGCACCTCTTGCCTATACATTCTGCCTTTCAAGATCTAAACAAAACCTACAAGGTAGACCCTATGCGGACCCAGTACTTAAGGCATTAAATTCGGAACTATCAATTGAATCTTTACAGCGAACACTAGTTTTTATTACTGTTGCATCAGTTTTCAAGGGCTATTTTCCAGCAATAGACATTCATTAGTAATTACCATTTTTCATAATATATCATCTCATTATTTCCTTTAAAATATAGCTCACAGTAATATGAGGAACACTAACAAATCACAGAAAGAGAAAAATAGTAAGATCTTGGGAAAAAAGTACAGAGCACTTATGAGGTTTTGGGGTTTTTTAACATTTTGTCATTGCTTGCTTTTTAAAGAAATTGTTCTGTAAGGAGATCTCTGCATTAGAGACATCAAGAGATCCACAGAATCACAAGACTGACTGAATTTAGATTCAGAGGGAAGACAGTAGGATTCATAATTTTCACATCTGACTATCAATGCAAAAGTAAGAGACAGGCAAAGGACTGAAGAACATCGGCTGCCAAATCTCACCAAAGCCCTGCAAACACCATGTACGGTCCTGCGGGGGTGGGGGGATATTAAATCTTTCTTTTTCACTTTTTCTTACACGGTCTTTCCCATAACCACCATTCTCCTCTTCTGTCAAACCATGCCAACCATCAGAGGCATTGCACATGGACCACGTTCAGTCAGATTATTACTACTTCCAGCTTTCCTGAAAGCATGTAGAGTGCCCAGAACTGAACACTCAGGATCAAGGGGAGCTCTCAGGCAAGTAGAAAAATGTCTTCAAACATTTCAGGTAGACATATTTCAAGCTTGACGATTTAGTCTGAACTCTTGGCATTTGATATCGAACACCCTATCTGCTACACAAATCTCTCTCCTTATCCCACTTTCTCGTGTCCCAGATAAAAACAAATAAGCATAGAAATTACTGAAACAAAAAGGGAGTCTCCCTCTCAAGTAAAAAACAAAACAAGAAGAAAGCCACATACTTTACATATTCATTGTGCTGGATCATGCAACACACACTAGCTTTCCAGGTTGTACTTAGAAGTTTTTACCAGTACCAGTAATATTCAGTGCACTCAAACTGGGGGGAGAAGGAGAGAGGGAGTGCATCTGCCTTTACTTACCCCAGAGACCGTAAGAGACAGAATCTGTTAAGAAAACTGTCTCAACTGGGTACACAAGAGTTGCCTTCAGTTCAGGATTTTTCTCTGCAGAACCAGCATCAAAGAAATTATCACAAGCAAGGTTAAAACTGTCTGAAATATACTGCTTATACATCATCAGTTATCATACCCTAGAAGGGAGCCTTGTAAAATTTGGGAACAAGTCCAGGAACAAGCTTTTCTCATTACTGTATTCTTCTCTGAGGATTAATACTCATTGACAGTTATTAGACAAAAACACAGAAAGAGTCATGAGAACAGTGTCTAAATCACACTTCCCCCTAGGCACCAAGCTATAGTCACACTTCCTCTCATACTGTTTTCCCCCAAAAGAGCTAAGATTCTCCAGAGGCATTAGGGGGTGGTTTCCCTTCCTTCACACCTTCATGCCATACCATGAAACCTAGTCATTAGGGTACTCTCGAAGGACATGGAAATACCATTTTGAAGTCACTTCAAGCAGGGTGGGAAGTCAGCTTCTTCCTAAAAAAAATCCTTCAACCACTTGACTGGTACACTAAACATGAGTAACACACAAACACAAGCTCTTCCTCTTCAGAAGAGAGATTTAGGTATCTATAGTCCAGGTTTTGAAGCCACAGTGCTCAAAGAAACCTTAACCTTGCTAACCTAAAATTTAGCACTCCTGTATTAATTATTTTTATGTAGCAATATACTGACCGTGCTGGCATGAAGGAAACCCCTGTTCAGTTGTTTCTGTCATGATGACAATGGTGATGAAAAAGTCATCCATTCCAAAAGAGTCTAGCTAGCACTGAATAAAGACAGACCATTTAATCCCTCAGCTAACACAGATTTCCCAATGTATTCACCTCAATATTCAGCTCCGGACCTGACAGAAAGAAAACGAAAGTAAGGTTCAAGTTGTTGCAATTAAAGGATCTTAATTCCCTGCTGCATGGAATGGGAAGCAAATCTAAAGAAAAGCATTATTCAAAGTAGCTGAGACACATAGAACTCCCAAAAAAATATAAAAACCATCTCCTTATCAGAAGCTGCTTAATCTTCTAGAAAGAAGTGAGTAGAGATGCAGCAGCAGACTAAAGCCAGAATGCATGAGAGCAAGGGTAACTTTTACCAGGTGAAGGAACTGAAGAGGGAGCAAGGCTCCTCATTGTGCAGGGCAGTGTGACCAAACCAGGCAGCTCACAGGTGAATTAAATGACTAAAAGTGTGCTCTAATTAAGTCATTCCTTCACAGTTTTTTTTCTTTATCTATGGTTAGAGTCAAAAATTGGCTGTTCTTTTGCATGATGTGAGAATGAGGTAAGGAAGTGCAGTAGTTTGTGAAATTTGATAGTAAGCAGTTTACTAGCTTTGTACACATGCTGAAATCACTTTAAGCTGGTTTATCTGCACATTTACTGGCTCACAGAATTTGTACTTGCAAAAACAGCTATTCCTCCTATCTTGTAATGGGATCTGTGCAGTGGGCTCTCCTGCAAAACATCTTATTAAAACTTAATTTCCGTGTAAGCAGATATTTTTGCCTGAATAGTCTTCATGTTCGTAAGCTGTGCAAGGGAAAAAGCATCTGTAAATAAAGGAATTTTAAAACTCCCTTGGAAAATTCAGAAGATAGTGTAAACTGTCCAAGCCAATTATCACTTGTTTACTTCTTCACAAAGCAGCCCAGGATGTTGAATTCAGCACAAGCATGGGAAGAGCAAACAGACAGAAGATCTGCTGTTTCCCAATGGTATCAATGGTCTTTGATTCAGCCCCACGTTGTTTAACAGAATATCTGCTTTGTAGCAATTAAATGCAGTAGAGGGACATGAATTCTAGAAGTCTTAATGGTTAACAGTATGTTTACTTTAAGCCAAGTATAGGTAAATATTTCTGGTTCATAAGGACTGAACGAAAGCTTGTACGCTCGACCTTGTATGCAATCCAAATGACCAACAAGTCACACTCATGTTGTTTGTGAATGTGAAAAAAAATACAAAACTACTAAAATATCAAAGACAAATTTGAAAATTGTATGCAATTTCTGCTTTTCTTTTTTCAGTCACTTTAAAACCAGTAGTTCTGTTTATGCTTCCAAGGAAAAGCAAATGCCTTATACAATAGTTTTAGCTAAGATTACACAGGATTACTGAGGGAAAACTGAGGAGCACAAGCAAGGGGAAAGGGAGATGAAGTTGTAACCTTAGAGGGGTTGAGAAATAAAACTCATAAGGTGGACTGAATTGGAAACATCTGAGACTAGATAGAAAATCAAGCAGGGAGAGGCAGAGATAACTGGAGCTGAACAAAACAGCACATCTATGTTGAAAAAGTTGCTGTTCCTGCCAACGGGAGCTAGCAGCCTAATGCCATCCTAATTCATATATTAATTTACCTTTTGTTATATTAAACTCATATATTATTTAAAAGCTCTGAATCAGGCCTCTTTAATCATCTTGGCATCTACATGGTTCCAAGAGTAGACAAAGAAACAGGTGAGTGTAAGGAAAGGAAGTGAACCACAAAATAATCCCAATCTTAGGATGCCAGCCCAGGTCAAACTTTCCAGATATCTATCAGACAAATAAAATAAACTCAGACAAAAAATTCTATCTCCTTGTTGAGAAAGCTGAGCTACAGGAAAGGAGGAGAAAGAAGTGTTAGCTATTTTTAAAATACTTCTGGCTTTATCTAAGTTTACAGTTTCATAAGACTATCAGGGATCAGATTTATAGAATATTGCACTTCTAGAAAAGAAGAATATGACTGCCAAACATGTTATATCCTTCATAAAATTAATATGACAATGAAGCAGACCAAAAAACTTATGCTAGATTACAGATCACAGCTGACAGGTATTTACTTAAACATTTTTCATGAAAACAAGCCTTCAAGCACACCTCAATAAGTGCAAGGTATCCACTATTTAATGGTGTTGTGGCAAAAAGTATCAACTATTAAAAGATGCTTAGGAAACCTGAAGAACATTAGTAAATTACAGAGTAGGACACTTGAAGTATTGCTTAGCAAAAAAGTTTTGAAGATGACTAGAACAATATAAGCACAGATGTTAAAAGAAACAAGGATATTGTGGGTTCATACAAACACCAGAGAGAAAACAGAAAATGTATTAAAATAAATAATCAGGAGTTAAGAGCTATGTAGCTACAAGGCATCATTTGCATTTGTGTTAGCACAAAAAACATTGCTTTTAGGGTAACTCTGCTCGATACTATGAGGATATTACTGATCAAAAGTTAAAAATAAGAGGAGAAATACATTCTACTGTCCACTTTCTCATAGAAGAGGAAGGAAAAGATGCAAAACCAGAGGGGGAACCAAAGAGAGCAATGAACTGAACTGAAAAAAAAAAACAACGGAAGTTATAAAACCACGGAAATAAGTGTTGGCCTTGACCTTATGACCCAACATTTAGATATTTTTTCCTTGTGCTTTCTTCAGTTATGTGCATTTGTATACTGAAGACACACTACAGAAAACAGACTGCATAGACTAGCCCTACAACACTAAAATCTTTCTATACATTTTTTATTTTCATCTAATCTCCAACTATACTTCATAGGTAAACTGGCAAATCCCTATAGCCCACTCTAGATTTTAACATGCTGGCATGTGTTGGGACCTCTTTAAGCATATCTGAAAAGTCAAACGAAATGTGTGTTCTTAGTACAACCTCACTGAGATGCCACTTGGTCCCTAATGTTATGTATTTTTCATAAGCAGAGCCGTTTTTAAATGACCACTAGCACAGCAGTCAGAACAATTTCTTTTCTTTTTAAGAAAAGATTGCCTTTAAAAATGAAGTAAAAAGTTATAAATAACTTTATATTAAAGCCCCAAAGAACAATTAGCATGTTCGTAAAGAAGACTAGGCAGATACACTTCTTAAACAGCTGACACATTTCCTCAGAGGTATTTCTGCTGCACAAGGGCAATAATTAGATGCCACTTTAAAAAAGCATTATATTAAACACAAACTAATGAAAGCATCTTTACATCAAGTAGATTAACCCTAATATGTTTCACCTTTATGCAATATCACAATGAGTATCTGGAGGTTCTTAATTTCCTCTGATGCATAAAACTGTGAAAGCAGTGTGTCTCAAATCTGACTTCATACAGAAAAATAGCAGCTGCAACTATGTAGGGTATTGGCAAATCTCATACAGGAGAAGTTTCTCCTAGTTATGTATTGTCTACATTGCTATCTATGTGTATACATGTGCACATAAAAAAATTTACTTTTATCCATTACTAAGTGAGAACATTCAATGCATGAGAGTCAGGAATTGTCAAATTACATAGCAGTGTTATTAATTCAGATTAAACTCATCTTTAAATGGTAAACCTTGCAAGTGTTTCAAGTGACCTCAAATTTTCTGAAGCTTTAAGCTATAGAATAACACTGGTATTTATAAAGGAACTAGTTATTTTTTTCTGCAATCCAAATAACTAAACATGTAGATTTTTTACAATGACTTATGAGTCTTTATAGAATTGGCTGCAAAAGTGGAAAATTTTAAATTTCTTTTGATTGTGAGGTGGGCAGAAAACCCTACAGGAAAGAAAAACAAATTATATGACAAGATTAAAACCTGTTATTTTATAATACTTTCTTATCTGGTATTTGTTCATATAAGAATATTGAGATACCTTTCATAATAGCAGAATATTATATTCTGTAAAAGTAATGGTACATTTTGGGCTTCTCAAGATAATTCTATTCAAGTTTTTATGAAAGGTCATTCAGTTTTACCACAAAGATAAATTCCCAAAATACAGGTTCTTACTTGTTTAAGGAACAACTGCTTTTATTATTTAAAGCTAACTGGTAATAAATGATGACTTGTAGAATATTTACACTAAAAGTCTTCTGTGAATATTAATATCACTGACAAAGTTTCTTAGCACACTTTGATTCGGTTACAATGTTTTTCTACCAGAAAAAAAAAAAATATCACAAGAAGCTCTAGATATAGCAAGTTCAAAAAGAAATATTCTGCCCGTGGTCTGCTGCAAATCATAAACTATCAGGACAAGTTAAGCAATGAAACCTCTCTGGTTTTGTACATTGTCTTCTAGATAAAAGTAGGTTCAAACGATACGCTGAACTACCATTTCTGGAAGTCCACTTGCCTCATGTAATTTCATTAGAAGAATTTACACAAATATAAATGCCAAGATCAGTTCAGCTATACATAAAGGAAGGTGTAAGAATGCCCTTTCTTTTCTCCAGTACGCAGTTAAATGCAGATCTGCTTCCTTCCCTGTATGGGCAAAATTAGCAGCAGCTTTCCCACAACAGGGAGCACTATAGGATGTCCAGGTCAAAAGGACACTTTCTGCTCCCACCCTTACCTCTTCCCTTTATGTTCACTAATTATGCAAAGCAGGAAGAAGAACAAAATAAAAAGTGTTTCTCATGCCAAAAAGTCAGAGTAATATAAGCTTTGTGGTAGACAAAACAAACTGCTGTATCCACTTGCTAACAAGGCTCTTATAAAAACACAGTAACTGCCAGCAATAACTCACTCAGTGTCAAACCATGTCATTATATCCAAAGTGGAGTGGATATGCTGCTCCTTTGCAACAGGGACTTTCACTGTAAAAAAGAATTAATGTTTCTATATACCTGCTATTGGGCTGATGCCAACAGGCATAGAATTATATAGTGAGAACATGCTTGAATTAAAATATGCCAAAGGAAAGTAGAACATCTTCATCCACTACAAGCATACAGATACTTCAGACGAAATGGAAAAAAAATGCTTTTAAAATCTTTTATTAAGCCACAGTCTCTTTAATCTTATTCCTGCTCAAACTGTGAATGTAAAATAGAGCAAATTATTCTTCCACATTCCTCTATATGGAATTTGTTACTCAATTTTTCTCATATTCATTTTTCTTTAGCCTCTTTATCAGATTTTTGAAGAGGAAAAGAAAACACATACAAAGGCATTAGAGAAGGGATACAGTAGGGAGTAATAGAGGAAAGAGAGGTTGTAGCTAGAGGTTGTAGCTATGATCAGGGTTCAGTTGCGCTCCTCATTTTATAAACATAAAACAAGGGGCAGCCTTGAAAATCTTGTAAGTCATAGAGATAACTAGATCACAGGTGACAGAAAATAAATATTACCATAGTTTTATAGATGGGAAACAAACAGAAAGTCACACCAGAATTTTGCATCAGAGTTAAAATATGACCTCAGATCCCCAGTGTCTGCCCCAATGGCTCCAGATAAAATGGAATATTCGAGTAAATGCCAGAAGAAATGTCTTTTTTGTTATGTAGGAAGAAATCTCTTTTTAGGATTTGACCGTTTTGTTTAAATATGTTTGCATTACCATGCAGTTCACAGATGGTTATGTTCTATGAAGAAAACACTTTTATAAAGAAGTATACTTTGCCAGAGGTGCTATAAAATTCTCTCCCCAATTACAGATGATGCAAATTTGAAGTAATATAAACCACAGTGACTCTTCAGTAATATGACAATGCTGAGATCTTTTATAGACAACACAAAGCCATGTCTTAGATATATCTGCTTAGGTATTGATCATGTATTATCCATGTACAATAACTTGTCTCAGGTTTTATTTTAATAGTCATACAATAGCATCAGATAATCACTACATCTTCCAGTAAATGTTTCACCTTTTTCCTCAGTTACAGCATTTATTTGAGGCTACACCCACATTTTTAAAATCAAACTAAGCTAAATATTAATGTCATAGAAGGACTATTTTCATTCTTTTTTAAGAACTCTGTATCTTCTTTATATTTCTCTGTTGTAGTAGCCTGATCATTTGTCAGCAGTAAGTGGGATGACAGGATTCACCTATAGAACAATATGAAAAATATTTTTCCCTCAAAAACCCTGAAATATTCCCTGTAAATAACTTAGGAGAGTAAGAAACAATTTAAATTGCTGTTCCATAAGAATTATGCTAATAAGAATGCCATCAACAATGTAACATTTTCATAGTTTGATTACTTACATAAAATATGGCATCACAGGTTATATGAAACTTTCTACTACATCATCAAAGATATCTTGATTAGACAATTAGCTCTGTATATAACTCACAGCCACCAACACAAGTACGTGCTCTGTAATTCCAGTTAGCAAAGATCAGGTTGGTAGCAGCTAAGATAACTTGTAGCCAAAGAAATGGAACATGCAGCCTTCTCCTGTGTGGATGACAGAGCAGAGGTCATTATCTACACAAGCGAGCATCAAAAATATTCTGTCTTTCTACCATTTAGATGACAACAGAGAAGGAGAGGGGAAAAAAACAGAGGAAAACAATGTGAACAATGATTGCAGGCACATTGGTATACAGTTATCCTTTTGGTGTATATATTTATACAGCTAGTTTGAAGTTAGTTTGGTCATTCCTACTACATCAGAACCAGAAAGGTAGTAATGGTCACAAGAGAATGCAGAGGCATGTGATTGTTATGGAAGAAACTGCAGAGGAGTAAAGATAGTTACACGCTTAGATTTATCACAGGGACTTGTGAGGACTTCTGTCCTCCTTACCCTGTGGCAAGTCTGACTATTGCCTTCCTGCTATCTAGTGCTCAATTCCTTCAAAGCCAGGGAGATGCCCTACATGCAGCACCCAGAAAAGCTAGCGTGTCACCTTTCCAGCCATTCCTCCGTTAGAGACCCAGCCTTGCCACACGTTCAGTATATGGGTTTGGCCCAACAGGAGGGAGAGGATGCTTCTCTTCCCCATGGCCATCAGAGCTGCCTTCGCTCCCGGTGAAGAATTTCTTTCCTTCAGGAATTGTGTGCTGTTTCTTGCTGCAAACTTTCCTAAGGCTTCTTTTTACTCTTTCAGTTAGTAGCAATGTATCACCATAAGTTTTATACACATCATCTCCGCAAACACACAGAAGAAACCAAAGCTCTAAGGAGAGTAGCCTACAGTAAAATAAAGAATATTCCATTGAACCACAATTTTCTGTGCCAGAAATGAGTAAATTTCTTGACAAAAAATTCAGCTGAAAGTCAGAATGTTGTGCATGAGATACGCAGAGTGTATACGTCCTAAACAGTAATTATTGGACTACATTTTGAAAATTGCAAAGTTCTTACAGTAATCCTAATAAGGAGAAATATCATTCTTTGTTTTCCACTTTACAAAATGTGAGTATAAATTATCATCTTATTAAGAAATTGTCCTGTATAGCATCACATTCTCGCAAAGCTAATTCTCAGTCTGTATCTCCCACTACAAGTGCTGTATGAGGTATGAAAAAGACCCTGAGTTTTCAAATTAGGTTTTCAATGGCTAAGAATCAATATGAAAATTAGAAAGTCTATTTGTTTAACCAATCCACATTCTTTTGCCAGGAGTTTGTAAGCCAACCAATGTCCTAAATTGGATTTTGTTTAAATTGGATGTATAAAATTGGATTTTAAGGAAATCAAAAAAGACAAACTGTAATTGGTTTAAGCTGGATCATTTTCTTTGCAGATGCATAAAGCTGAAACATTATTTCTTTAAAGAGGAAACATTAGATGTATGGTTATTGTATTGTGCCATCACTTAAAGTGTAAACTAATTGGATAGTGTTATGCATTTAACCATTACTGTGTTTTAAGCTGACAGTACTACAAACTAAACAATATCTTAAGATTTATAACAGACAAACATATATTTCATAGCATTTTTCTTGTGTATAGCCCAATATAAACTGTAATTCATGAACCTAGAGTGTCCTTTATTAAAGTCAGTAGAAAAATAAAGATACTAAGACACAGAGAGTAAGTCATTAAATATATATGTAAAAAAAAGGTCCTTTGTCAGTTTATAGCAGCTTAGAAGGATCCAAGAGATCACTAAAGAAAATGACAGGAAATGCCAGAGTGATGAATAACATGAAATCAAACTATTAAAGACAAAGCGATAACTAGTAAATAGCAGAAAATAAAAGCCTAAAGAATACGCTGATGCCTATGTATTTCTTACTCAATTACATATTTAGCAACTTTGTTTAAATGGTCCTGGCACTGTAGGAGTCACAGTTTGTTTATGCCATCCTCCTAGCATGAAAAGTGAAAGATAATGGTTTTACTACTCCTTGCTGGATGTAATTGGTACCTGTAGGCAAATTGGTTATAAAGTGATCCCAGGTTAAAATACAGGGTCTGTCCTTGACTCACTGCCTTGCCTTAGCTAGGTCACTTCAAATATCTGTTATCAGGTATATAAAAGGGAGTTTATCAGACTCGTCTTTGTCCTTCACAGACTCGTCATCAGTACAAATCTGAAACTGAAATTAATAACACTATACTAAATTATTATTATTCATTTTTTTAAAAAATAGGCATTCACTTTATAAAGAAGACCTGTAGTTTGTCTGTAGCTGTTTGAGTCTTCCTACAAACACTTTATTTATAAAGACTCCTCTGTTTCCAGGCAAGGTATCATCTTCCTACCAAATCATACTTTCAATATATAGTAAGTAGACCTATGTGTATAATATTGCATTTGAAATTAGTGTTCTAAATAAATGTTCTCCAGAAAATTATTGAAGTATTTAAAGCAGCTAAGAAATGTACACTTAGGACTGGAACCGCTCAGCTGTTCATTACACTGTGAAATGATGGAGGGTGTTTCAGGAAGTATGTGTCTTACCTGATTTAGAAGTAAATGTTCTGCCTAGTTCAACAGCTGAGTAGAAATCAGCACAATGTGCTCAATATTGAATCCCTTGACCAATAACCTCCACATGCAAATGTTTAAAAAGCAGATTATCCTAGCTCATTCTCTCTCCCAGCCAGTCTTTTATTCCTTTCCCTCCGAAGTTAAGCTTCATGAAAAATTCTGAGATTTCAAAAATATTCCATTTTATATTCAAACATCCTCACGCAAAACCTTTTCATACTTTCACCTGACCAGGATATTCTGAAATGATTTTCCAGTGGATAGATATTTTTTTATACACAGCACAGCAGGTCTGACATGACATCTCCTGTCTGTAATAGTCAATAAACACTCACCAGAAGTAGCCAATAACTGATGGTTGGACCATATTCCAGAAACCTAAACTTCAGATCCCCTCATTGAACAATACAGATCAGAGATATGAATTTAGTTCTTCCTTCAAAAAGATGAACATTGTAAAATTTTATTATTTCAGGGTGAATTTTTTTCCCTTAGTTTATTTCTGAGGCAGAATCTTTTCTCATTTTAAGGTATTTTCATTTATTAAAATTTTTGTCAAAATTTATTATTTCTTATTAAAACTCTAGGTGACAATAGATAAATATTTTTGAAAGCTAAACAGTGTCATAAAATACACAATTAGCTCTAATGAGTATCAGCTTTCTCAAATGTCTCCTGGGTCTTTGAGCTACAGGGTTATTCCCCTTCTACTCCCAGCAGATTGTCCACAAATATGCTAAGAATGGCCTGAACTATCTTCACAGGCAGTGTAGTTATGAGAAGTGGTTATATGCAGCATAATACAGATATTGAGTCATGTGATGTGTCTCTGACAATTATAATCAAAGATGGCTCCAATTTTATTCAGAAGCTTAGTCATAGAAATTGTTACATTATCATAAAATAAAATGGCAGTGTTGGGCAGACTTGTTTAGTGAGACCAGAAACACTGCTTTTCAGTATATATGTACATGGACATTATCCCAGAAACGAGCCTGAAACTAATCATGTATAAGGGGAAACAATCCTAGCATCCACTGCTAATGTTACCCAGTTTTATCAGGGTTAGTATTTATACAATACATAGAAAGAATCATTATGCATCTAATACAATAGGAATGTATATAATGTTTCTCATAGCATGTGTAATTTTGCTAATGCACATTTAGAAGGCTGTTACAGCAGAAAGTACCCTGAAGGAGAAAGTGTACCAATTAAGGTATGAAATAGAAATGTTAATCAAGAGACTTTAATGAGGAAGGAAAGAAAAGACCTAGTCCTTACGTTGCCACATGGGGTCCCAGTGTGCATTCACAGAAAAGAAAAGACAAGTTAAGAGTAGATGAGTGAGCAAGAAAGTAGTTTTCCCAGTTCTAGCCATGTGGTGCCAGAAGAGCTCTTGTAGATGCTAATTAATTAGCTAAAATTACTACCTGAGGTGGTAGAACAGACAAAGGTCATTGTTTCAATATGTGCATCCTGCTTTTCACTGTTTTATCTCTTTGTACAACATTCTGTTTGATTATTGCAAATCCAAGTTTGTTTTTTTTTTAAAAAACAGCATACTCCTTAACTCTTTATCTCATTATAAAGCTAGTTTTTTGAGTGATCTGACAGCCAGCAAAGTATTTCTTCTTTACAGAACTCATCGCCCTAGTATTATTCCCCCAGGTATCCAGAGACTGGCAGGCTCCTGACAACTGCATGAGCTGACTTAAGAATTGGTAATACAGGCCTCTTCAAGGGCAATGCTAGCTCTGAGGGCAGGGTAGTTTGGGTTGTCGGACAGAAGGTCCAGTGGGAATACTCAGGTCAGAGGAGAAGCTGCAGAAACCAGAGGAGCCGGTGACTGCAAGTGGGGAATGTCACACTCATTCTCCAGAACTCATAAAAGCTTTAGTGCTTGTAGCTGTACCAGAATAAAACCATAATATTTAAGCTCAGCAAGAATTCTACCTACCAAGCAAATGCAGTGTGTGAGGAGTTATTGGAGATGAACCTCAGCTGGTTATAGATTATTCTCTCTTAGCAGTTAAAGATCAAAAGTGCTGAGCAATTCCTTCCTCTGCACCTTTTTAGCATACAAGCTGCAGGTGATCCCTTCTGCTTTGTTCTCTCCCTGATATTCCAGGCTCAATTTACCTGCCCTCAACATATAATTTCTTCTTATGGCTAACAAGTATCAATCTAGGTGAAAGTTTGACACAAAAGTCTAGAAGTGTTTTGCCATTTACAGTTCTGTAAAATGTTTAAAGCCTGTGAAAAAATATACATCTCAATGAACCACTCGACTCTTAAGTCTTCTGTTCAGCGATAATTTCCCTATTTCAAAAAATATTTGCCTGGATTTATGGTAATAATAGCTAATCCAAGATGAGACAGTATAGATTCATAGAAATCCTTATGTGCAACTGAAGTAGTTTCCTTAGCAGTGCTTGGTTCAAGACGCCCACAAATTGGTTGGATAACCTCCCCAATATGACAAAAAAGTCAGGGTATGTGACCCAAGTAAGACTCTTCCCCTCAATGCTCTAAATCACTTCCGGGTAAAGGAAGTTCTTTACTGTGTTTTATAAACTAGAAACTTGCTACAACTGTAGGACTGTGGGACCAATGATTGTGGCACCATTTTACTTTCAGAATCATATACTGCAGATAAATATAATACACAAGACAAAAATAGTGACAGGTCAAATACAGAGTAAATTAAAGTAGAAAATGAAAACTGAAAGTCCAATACAAATCTGAAAAGAAAGGATTGTGCAATCAATGTAACAGAAGAGAGATTGTGAAAAACAGTATTTTCTATACTCTAGTGGCTGAAATGCATGTGAACATGAGAATTATACCTCTTCAAATTTTCAGAAGCCACAAACAACAACTACTCATAAAGAAAGAAATGAAGTCTTAGGAAAAGAGACACTTCAGAAACATCTATTGCCTATGTTACTGCTATCTGCTACCACGCTGGCAACAGACCAATCAACTTTAACACTCAAAAGCCAAGTCTGACCCACCACCTCTCTCTGACAGTAAAAAAGAGATTTATCTTTCACAGCTAGATCACTTGTGTGTCATGTATATAATGCAAACACATAATTTAGATTGAAACACTTCTCACTGTATTCCTTTAGGGTTTGCAAACATATACACATAAGTTGTTTATATGCTTGTGAATATCCCTAAAGTACAAGAGGATCGTATGCTGTGTGCTATTCCAATTCCATGAACCCTCAAATGGAGCACTTTGGAGCAAATACCCACATCATTAACTATTTTCCAAAACAGAATGTAAGCCAGCACATAGCTTCACCATTCAGGAAAAGAAAGATAAGATGTCTTCATTACATTTCACATGACATCCCTTTCCATAGGGCAGGTTACATTTCCAGAAACTAAAACACAGAAACACAATAAATCAATCCAAGATACTGGATGCTAACCCACTGTCTTTCTGAGCAGGAGGAAAAAAGACATATTTGTCCAGTAATGGAACTTCTTCCACTAGCCTGTGTTCTTATGGCTGTTCCTAAATCACCTGTGTGATACGCAGATACACCATGATACCCACATGCTAAAACACATTCCTGGCAGTTCTTAACTCCAAAGCAAGCAGCACTGGAACTTTTCATGAAGGTGTTTTATTATCTCAGCAGAGTGTCAAACAACTGCTGTAGCCCTAGGCAATTACAAAATCTCTAATGACACACAGGCATTTCTGCAGTTCTTGCATATACTTTATAAATTAAATTTTGCCAATATCAAAATATAAGCATATAAGCACTTTAATGATGTTTTATGTATAACAATAACAAATAAAAGTTTGTTAAAAAGAAAAGGTTTTAAAGATCATGTTTTGACTCTTTAACAATTGTAATTACTTCAGTACTATCCAAAAACCACTACCATATTTCTTTCCTCACTACAGAAAACTTATTAAAGATGATAGAGATCAAAAAGAGGACCTACTTGGATCATATAAAAGTAAGCATATGAGTGGCTAGTTCCCTTAAGCTCAGTACAATGTCAAGGTGAAATGTGTTCTACTAACAGATGGCTCAGAGCAGTTATCTTAGGTTCTCCAATTCATTCTTTCACTGACAACAGAACAACCCTATGGAGACTGGACTTCTAACTTAAGTTATAAACTTTCAAATTTAACATCCAATAAGACAAATATCTCATTATCCTACTTCCAAAATGAAATAAGAATGTAGTTTTTACCACAGAATCTCACTTTACTTTTTTCAATACATGTCGGTTTCAAGGAATAATGAAGGCCAGAGCAGCAATAAAAGAATAATATATTGGGTTCACTCCACCCCAGAATAAAATAGCCACTCCAGTGGTTCAGTTGTATACATAGACATAATTTGGAGGGATGATTTCACATAACTAGTCATAGAATCAAAGAATAATTTAGGTTGAACAGGACCTTTGGTCATCAGCTGGTCCTACTTCTATTCAGAGCAGGAACAAGTTAGATCAGGTTGTTCAGGACCATGTCAAACCAAGTTTTGACTACAAAGGTTGGATAGTCAAGCCTCCCTGGGCTACATATTCCAATGTTTTTTCATTATGAGGATCACCAAAATTTCCATATATCTAATCAGAATTTGTCATCCAGTAGTTATTCAGACTTGTTATCCAGTAGAAGCCCCAAGACCTTTTCTGTTGACCTATTTTCTAGTCAGTTGGTCCTCTACCTGTACTGATACAGAGGTACCAGCGGTAGGAATTTTGCTTTCTCTCAGTTCTTTCTTAACAAAATTTGACCCATTATCTACTTACATGAGCTAATAATCAGCTTTCCAAATTATTTTCCCACTTGTCCACTCAGACAAAGAAGATTTCTCTTTTCTCCTGAACAGATGGCAAGTACTTCACTAACTGCTCATTATAATCTGAAAGTAAACATTGGCTGGGGATCAAACAAATTCTCAGTATAACCTCTGAGGCATCTGGCTTATTGAACCATTATAAAGACAATTAAATACTTAAAATGTTAAATTAGTAAAACATACCTAGTGTAATAAAGAGTGTATTGAGCATGAACAAATACAGCCTGCTTCTCCACCTACAGAGATAATTGTAACCTACAGAAAGCTCAAGAAATCTGTGCAAACATTCTCCAAGTATTTTTCCCAGTATCAGTGATCAGGGCAGCTCTCAACCAAGAAAATTTGAAAATTATTATTCTTGTATACAGTTTTTTTAAAGCTATGTATGACCATTAAGTCAATAACAGAGAAAGAAATATTCAAGCAAAGACCTATTTCTGATGCTGCATAAGCACTGTTGAGACAGTGACTGGAAAACTGCAAAAAAACATTTATGATCCATTGTTATAAGATAACTTGTTTCCTTACATGAGACATCTGTGCTGAAGGAGTTGTCTCTTCATGTGATATAAACCTCTCTGAAACCAGAAACAAAACTCTTTAGAGACTGTATATGCTTGTTCAGAATGCATGAGCTGCCAGGTGTATAGATTGTATAAAATGCATGCACATGATAAAAGACTTAACTGCTTTTTTTGCAGGGGGCATAGCATGTTACAATGGCAGGACTGAAAAAGGCGTTTTCCAACAAGATTACTCATTTTTTGTTGTCCTCTTTCTCTTTAAAAAGTGAAAAGTGAGTTAAAGCTTCATTCAATTTATTGATGCAGTTCTTCGTTCTCACGCAAAATTTACATATATGTTTAAGATGTAATTGATCCTGCTTTTTGGTTTTGGCATAGTAAGAACAGATGTTCCTAATTATTTTTTTTAACCTAAATCTGATTACATTAAACATTTCAGCAAAACAATTAATAAAGCCAACGTGCATTATTCTTATTCTAAAACTTCAGTGTGTATTCTGAACTCATTGTTATACTGTACAACTGTATTAATTATTTGTCCTGTTAGAAAATATTTAAGTATTCACGAAGATTCTGCTTCATTTTCCTCCCCCTATTTTAAGAACCACAGTATTTTAAAATGGAAATATTATTACATTAACTACTTCATATTTAGTTTTAGGAAATTGGCTAATAACTATGACATATTTTCATTATGTTGCTATATGCACCTTTATATTCATACTTCAAAAGTTTCTTAGCTTTTCCTTATATTTACTACAAAATTTATAAAAATTACAAGCATGATAAATAACAAGAATAGCATTAAACTTTCACAGAGCCATCTGGATTACCTGGTTAGCAGAATGCAGTGAAATACGTAAAATCAGCAGAGCCAAATACCAGATCATATAGTTGGGAATTAAAAGTAGACAGTTATGGTTAAGATCATAAAGTTTTTCCTCAAAAATTAAACCCTATCTCATAGATATGGATAGCCTTCATTCTAAAAATAAAGGCACTCCATCCCCTATTTGCTGTTCAGCCAGAGACAAACAGTGTAGCAGCAGAGAATTCATCTGAACTGAGAGATAACTTCAAAGTGTAAAGGTATTTCCAAAACAGAAATGCCGCAGTCTCATCTAAAAATTGTAATTATAGTACAGACTCATAGTTAATGTATTACAGAAGTAATACCATCCTTAGCACTATTTTCACTACCTTTAACTTTTGAAAGATCCCTGTTGGGCTGAAATTTCACGTACTTGGTCTCAGCCCAAAGGGTTATTTTAAAGTTGAAAGTAAAATATTAAGAAAATTGAGTAACTGAATTTTTGCACTATGAAAAATGTTCTTATTTACAGTCTGCTAAAACTGTTGCTATAACTCAGAATAATTTGTTTTACTTCCTACACTGACATGAATTTGACTGCTGAACAAAGCTTTTCAGCATGGACTCTGACTTCAGCCTATTTTGTACATGATATGCCAAGAACCCTGTATGCTGTCTAATAAACATTAGCCTGGGATAAAAAAGCTGTCAATGTCAATTCTAGCTACTGCTGTCTGAATTATTTGCCTTAAAGTCAAACCACGTGGCACTTTTTGGGTGAGGGAAGAGGACAAACGAAAACATAGAGCTAGAGCAATTAACGGTTCCAGGCTAAAGACAGAAGACACTTAGTGTGTCCCCATGGAGACAGTGTATCTGGCAGTGGCTTAAATGAGATGCTCAAGAAAGACGATATAAAGGAGATGGTCACTAGCAAAACTCATGATGAATCAAACACAGCTATGTTGAGAACTAATGACACACCTAATGGAGGTCATCCCACAACTTATGTCATCCAAAATGTACACACTTTTTATAGCCAATTTTAAGAGGTTCTTGCAAGAAGAAAGTGTGTGCTGATGTGGTACTTCAAAAGGGAACTGGGATTTTAACAAAAAGAATAGTGTTGCTAATTTACAATTTAATCCTATGACTTTTTATTCAGCTTTTTATTTGAATTAAATACTTGTAAAAGTATCCCTTAAATACATTTTCCACAATTGAGTGAGTAATGGTAGAAATATTTTTGCTTAACTGTTATGAATTCATTTGTCTCAGGCAGCTTCAGCGTCCATCCTTACCTCGCACAGATGTAATTGCTAAGCCCATTCCAAAGAACTCGTCATTTTTAGTACAACCAGGTGAAAAGCTTCTGAGAACAGCTGCAGCCTAACCAGTGCACATTTGATTTTGTTTTAACAAAGGTTTTATTCTTATGACATAGTTCTCTCCTTTAAGCATAGCCTTAAGCATGGCTTTCAACCTGGTTTTAGAGCTTCAATGATATATATTTGGTATAGAAATATTCTATGGGCTTCTGCAGCACTGGAGACCTTTTTTCAAGAATTTAGTTGAGCATTTGGAGTGCCTTATAGAAATAGTATATTTTTAATGGAATACAATAGTTCTGGAAAAAGCATAGGATGAGCCTTAAAGTCTGAATCATGACTTCTCTATAAAACCAACCACACTCGTACACTTCTGCTTTGTGTGCCAAAAGCATTGTTACAGCAGTAGCAGAAAATTAGACAACACTGATTTCATACACATTTGAAAAGATCAAATACTTCCTGGCAACTGGAGAGAAGGTGGATGCTTTATACCTACCCAGCCCTACTGTGTCTCGACACAGATTAAAATCCTACTTCAAGATTAAGTATTTTATAAGACTTCCTAGCATTGTCATCAGCTTCTTTTTACAGGACTGATTGGCAGATTAATAAATATAAAGGTTCATCCAGTGGTTGATCCAGACCATCATTCTTCAAGCAAGTAACTACAAGCTTAAAACAGCTCAAGACATCTTTCAGAAAGATGTCCAAACAAAGAGATAAAGAGTCCACCATATCTTGTAAAAATTACTCCAACAATTCATAGTTCTTCCTAGAGAAAAAGACACATTAACCTGAATTTGCATGGGTTTCTTTACAAGTCATTAGATAATGTTATGTCCTTATATTATATATAGCTCTCTAGTATTGGAAATCTGGTTAGTATGAAAGTACTTTCAGATGCTAATCAGACATTTTGAAACACCTCTCTTAAATGAAATAGATTGAACTTCCTTAACTAGGCAGGCACAGAGACATAGAAACACATTGTGTTTGACACATAGGTCAAAATGACATAATTTCTTTGCAGCCAAGACGCTTACAAAATTGAAAATAGATTGGGTTTTTTTTAAACAAACAAAAACCAGAGCTTTCTAATTGAATTATCTTTTTTTTAAATAAAGATTGAACTTCAGGTATAAATAGTAACCAGTGGAGATGGTTTTATTTAAAATCTGTCCTAAGGTGGCTACTTGACTTCAGAGAAGGAGAAGCTACTGCTGCTAAGCCTAGCAATGGTGTGAAAGGAGCTTACAATCATGCTACAATATCAAGGGGCAGGGGGAAGAGGGACCATTAAGTATGGATTACTGTAAAGCACAGGCCTTGGTGAAGGAGAAAATGGAAACAAGATTTTAAATGTAATCAAAAGTCAAAGATATGCAGATCCATGAAGATGAGCACAAGTATTCTGAAATTTCCTGTGAAATATGGAAATTAACTGCGCAGTGGAATAGCTTGCTTGTTGTATGAGAAATACTCAAAGCTGACTTAAAGCAAGGACTCAGGTATATTATCAGTAACTCATATTTCTCATCCCAACACATGTTAAATATTTATTGTAGTCAAGGGAATATTAAATTCATAACATTTACTTAGCATATTATACCATTTTTAAAAGCCTCTCATTTTATGGACCAGTGTAAAAACATTCTGTCCTGATTAAAGCAAAATTTGTACATGATCTTTTTAAAGACAGCAGACATCTTTGTCTCAATTGCATGACATTTTTTATGATTCATTTCTGTACTAGACAGCTATGACAGACACATCCACCTGCATCTGCTTAATTCACTGGAAATGTAATTTCATTAGTGGCTAAGAGTAATAAGAACATCTTTTAGTATTCTTTCTCACAAGGATCTTCAAGAGTGAGGGAGATTGTCACTGAAGAGTGTAGCACAGCTCTGGCTTTTGGCAACAAACCTGGAAGATGAGATTGCCAAATAAAATAAATACATGAACAAACCTTTAAAAAAAAAAAGTGTTGCTTTTGTTATTACTGGTCTGATAGCTCCCATGCCTTGGGAAATCAACTTCACTCACCAGCTGAATCAAATGGTTGTTGTGTCTCAAGGTGAAGGACAAACTCTTGAAAAACTGGTACTGGCACCCCTGCCCTACAAAAATGTTTGTTCATTCCAAGGTACATAGAACAGAACAGTCATTAAGAGCAGGATACCTGCTTTTATTCATATCCATCACTCAGAAATTCACATATCTCTAAACCAAAGGTGGACAAGTATATTTATAAACTGCAGCTTTGCATTGGGGAAGATCAGGACCTAGAAGTCTACAGAGTGCAAGACAACATTTAGCTTCTGATGTGAAAGAAAGGTAATGGGCTTGCTTGATTCCAAGGAATATGTTGACTTTGCTATCTAGAAGGTCTTCCAGACTAGGAAGATGAAATGAGACAGGAATCAAAGCATATACATGCAATGAAGAATACTACAGCTACGAAAAAATGTGAGACTCTCAGCAGTCTACTGGAGAGCATCGTCATCAGAATATAATCATGACACTCATACAGATTGTATAGCTTTTAAGAAAGCATGGTATAATTTACCAAAAGCCATCTTTTGGATGGCTATAACATAATCCAGCATCGTCAATTTACATTAATAGTATGGCACATCCATAAGTTACATTTACAGTTACATTTAGGAAGTGAAAGCCCTGCCCCATTTCACATCAGCATAAGATTAAAGCTCTTATTGTTTAAAGAAGCTATGAAAATACAAAGGAATCATTATAATTGCATTACAGTATAGAAGGCATTAGAATTAGCTGAGTCACAATTCAGTATGTGGATGATTTGATCATTGTGCAAGAACGATAAAAGAAGTGGTTGGAAATCTGAAGGAAATTGAAAGAAAGTAAGGCTTAAAATTAACAATGCTAAAACCAAATAGAAAAAATTAGGACCAGGATACCCAGCATATGAATATGTCACTCAATTGAGATATCTGGGAGGATTCATGGTTACTAGAGTATATGACATGGAAGAAAATCAAGGTGGGACAGTTTGTAGGAATGCCCAATAATTTTCCCTGGAGATAGTTTGCAGCTCTAAATAATGCTAAAAAAACCCCGCAGTTATATACGGTCATTAAAAAGTGTGATATTTTATGCAAATGCAATGCCCAAATACCTACTAAGAACCAATAAACTCTGTAAGTAAGAATGAGATTAATTTTGAAGTTATTGAGGATGAGTGTAAGGGAAGAGGAATCAGGTGAGATCTACTTCAGGAAATGCAATGTAATCCTGGTATCTGCCGTGACTGTGCTACGTGCTTAATGTCTCTTGCAAGTTCCCTGCAGAACCTCTGCAGATGGAGACCGGTGACAAGTGGTGTCCCTCAGGGGTCCGTACTGGAACCAGTGCTGTTTAATATCTTCATCAATGACATAGTGAGATCATGTGCACCCTCAGCAAGTTTGCAGATGACACCAAGCTGAGCAGTGCAGTTGACACACCAGAAAGACAGGATGTCATCCAAAGAGACCTGGACAAGCTGGAGAGGTGGGTCTGCGTGAACCTCATGAGGTACAACAAGGGCAAGTGCAAGGTCCTGCACCTGGGTCGGGGCAACCCCCGATATCAATACAGGCTAGGGGATGAAGAGATTGAGAGCAGCCCCGTGGAGAAGGACTTGGGGGTACTGGTGGACGAAAAGCTGGACATGAGCCAACAATGGGCGCTCAGAGCCCAGAAAGCCAACCCTATCCTGGGCTGCATCAAAAGAAGAGTGGCCAGCAGGTCGAGGGAGGTGATTTTGCCCCTCTACTCTGCTCTGGTGAGACCTCACCTGAAGTATTGCATCCAGCTCTGGAGTCCTCAACACAGGAAGGACATGGAACTCCTGGAGCGGGTCCAGAGGAGGGCCACAAAAATGATCCAAGGGCTGGAGCACCTCTTCTATGAGGACAGGCTGAGAGAGTTGGGGTTGTTCAGCCTGGAGAAGAGAAGGCTGCGCGGAGACCTTATTGTGGCCTTTCAGTACTTAAAGGGGGACTATAGGAAGGATGGGGGCAAATCTCTTTAGCAAGGCCTGTTGTGACAGGACGAGGGGTGATGGTTTTAAACTAAAGGAGGGTAGATTTAGACTGGATATAAGGAAGAAATTTTTTACAATGAGGGTGGTGAAGCACTGGAAGAGGTTGCCCAGAGAGGTTGTGGAGGCCCCATCCCTAGAAACATTCAAGGTCAGGCTGGCCGGGGCTCTGGGCAACCTCATCTATTTGAAGATGTCCCTGCTCACTGCAGGGAGGTTGGACTAGATGACCTCTAAAGGTCCCTTCCAACCTCAACTATTCTATGATTCTGTGATTCTATGATTCCACCTCATGTTGTCCAGGTTTGTTGCCAATCAAGGGGAAAAATTAAGGTTCAATATTCAAAAATATCTAGAAGTTTTGAATGTGAATTTTAAACAAATACAAAATACACCTTCAACAGAAAAGGGGGATATGCTTTATGGGCACCCAGGGATTTCTGTTGACTACAGCCAAGGAATGAAGAAGGAAAACATTTAATATTCAAGAGGGCAGGACCCTGAAATAATTACAGGTTATTATTTGTACATTTTTAGGACTTCAAGGTGTTAAGTACTCCTCATTAATAATAAAATAAGAACCACCTCAGGCAAAAGCTTAGGTGGTCTGAGGGGCATCTCATCTTTGTAACTCCACAAATGGCACTGTTATCTGTGCCATGTTTAGCACAGTAATGACCCGGATCCACTCAGAAAAATAGACTGTAACTAACTTATCACTTCTTCTCCCAAACCTGAGTTTTTCTGTTTACTTCAATATGAATTGTGTGTTTATCAGTTTTCTGCTAAACGCAACTTGTAGATGCTGATGCAGAAGTGATTAGCAGGTCACAATTTCTGGCCTTGTAAATATGCTGCAGAAATTTTTGGCTTTCATTCACATTAAAAAGTGCTTATAAGCTATTTCCAATACATGGAGTCCCCAGATGTCAAAGATCAAAGACTCATTAAAATATATTAAATTACAGCTGCAGAATGAGCTATTAGAATGCTATTTGTGCATGCACAGTGCTGGAAAATGAAGAGCACTTCTGTAATGTATCATCACTCTGATTCTCATTTAGTGAACTCAGCATTTATAAAGCCAAAGAATTCCACATAATCAAATGTCATTAAAGTTCTTCCAGGTCTGCCTTAAGTGTAAAAATACACTTGGGGTCACCTACTGTGAATCTAATTTGGATTTTTTTGTAATGAACTTTTATTTAACTTTGCTACCATGAAATAAAAAGCACTGAAAATATCAACACCGATTCTCAGTTCTTCTCTCACAAAAAAGGTTCTTTTCAAACTACACTTACGCAACCAAGTCTCATCTGATCATCTGTTAATTTTGTCCTAATTAGCACAAACCATTCATTTCTTATTTATAATACAAGGTAGTTTGACAGAATCAAAGTCCTGCTGACCAACATTTCCAGTTGGTGAGAGGTTAAATAACTATAAAGGCCATAACAGTATACCTAATATCCATTTTAAAATTAAATAAAATACCATTTTTTCAATCTGACCAAAAAACATTGTTTGGATTTCAAAGTACACTTTTAGAAGGAATATATCTGCCAATCTCTTTAGTTCCATTGACCCTCAAAATGAACATACATGTTGAATTTTGAAGTCCAGTACAAGTTTTCTTATAAAAATAAAGTTAAAAAAAATCACAGAAAAATTTAAGTTAACTTCAGCAGTTCTACCAACATGCAGTTAGGTTTAGGATGGCTTGATAAAATGGAATAGGTAGGACTGAAGTTTATTGACTACTTTTGGATGTTCTTATGAAATGCAATTTTTTTCATGCTGGTTTCTTCCAGTCTCACACATCATCATCTCTCATAAAGGTGTTGCAGGGCGAATTAGGCTCTCAGTTAAGCTTGAAAGTTTGTAATAGTCCTAGCTAGGATATTTAGACTTTAAAATAAATGGGCAACCTTGAGTAGCAGATGAAGCAAGAGATAAGAAAATTATTATGATATACCTGAATAATCCCATTTTGTGTAATATCATTAGATGGGTTTGATCATTTGCAGTGTGAGGTCAGCAACTAAAAAGCAGCCACCTTCAGGCCAAGCCCTTAATGGAAAAGCCTTGGTTTCCTTCCTATCTACTTACGGTTCCTTAATATCAGAGGCCTCTCTTTTGCCCAGTTCTCTGAAATTCAGCCACAAGCACCTCCTTGTCCTCCATCTGCATGTTCTGGGCTCTGCCTTTTCACCTAGGTTCTGTCTTTCCATCCCGTTTTCTTGCTAGACCTGTTCTCATGTTATCTCTGGCCCTTGTCTTATCCAATAAATTCTTATGGATATGTTTCTATTCACTTTCAGTGACTTCATCTTATGTTATTTACTCATTTTAGTGAAATACCAGGGTAGTAAGTTGCTTTCTTCATGAAAACTTGAAAGCTCTATGCTTATAGGAGGCAGAGAAAATGGAGATGAAAAGTGAGTGTGACTCTTTCTTCCCCCGTAATTTATTATCAAGATCTGTAAGGCAAGTAGCAGCAGAGTCCCAAGTGCTTCAGGAACATGGCAGGCCAGCACTGGCTTCCAGCATAAACCAGCTTTCCCACTGGACAAATGAATTGCATGTTACTCAATTCCCTGCACCAGCATCTTGGTGAACATTAATTAATATTTTGTAACTGTTATCACAGCCTGCACAATACATGCATTTTCACCTTCACGTAACTATCTTTCCTTTCAAGGAATATTCCATGATAATGACATGTTTTGAGTTAGAAATTGCTTTTGTCATTAGTGACATAGGTCACCTGCTCGATGAATAGCGTTTCAGTTGTCACAAAGTGAATATCTGCTGCTTAGGATCTATCACCTGATAGCCATTTTTTTCACTAAGTAACTAAAGCTATGTCTCTTGATAGTGTAACTTGCTTTCTGTTTCAAAAAAGTGCTTTAAATGATGCTGTGTCCACACAAAATCCACTCTGGCTCATTCAAAACCTGAGACCAATATTTAAGTTCTTGCTCTCTAAAAATACCAGGCCAACTCCTAAAAACAAAACCTTAAGACTTCAGATTGCAGACATAAAAACCAGCAAGGCCCTAAGAGCTAATCACGCTTTGCTCATGTAAAAATCGCTCAGGAAAATAGCTGCTGTCGTTCTGTTTCTCACAGACAGACATTGCAAACGACAGTCCCCCCGATTCCACAGTCCCACCCTCCCCAACCTTCTGCTACACGGGCCAGCGCAAGCATTGATTCACAATTCATATACATACTGTTCTCCAGATCATTCTTCCCAGTTTGTTCTCCAGACACAGGCAATTAAGTAAAATCACAGATAGCACAACTTCACACCAGTTTTAAAGTACTTTTAAAGGGGCTTGTTACTTTTAAATACTTACATAACTGATATATTTTTAAAGACTGTTTGGCAGGATTGTCAGCAATTTATGGTAGAGACAACAGAAGGAAGGAGAAGAGACTATTAATATTAGCTCATTACTTCCCAACGGGGCATGTTAAAAAATAATAAGATATAAAATTTTAGTGCAGATTAGTAAAGCCTGATCCCAGAATCCTGTTCCAGAATCTAAAGGTACATCCATACAGCCGATAGGGTCTTAAAAAGCCTCGAACCTGCCCCCAGAAGTATCTGAAAGCACTGCTTGACAACACCCGAGTAGCTATTTTTCATTTGCACTAACTACAGAAAATGTTGAGTGTATTGGCATGCATTAGAAGGATGGAGCACTTTAAATTACTTGCTGCACCCTGAGCAGGCTGACTCATGTTCTTATAAGGAAGTCTCCCAGTGAAATCAAGTAAGGGAACTTTACATGAAAATACATGTATATGACGTCTTGGTCCTGTGTCCAAAACATTGTGAGAATAACTTTTAGAAATGTTGTAAAATCCTTTTACAACATTGAGACAAATATTTTTTTTTTTTTATCAGCCAAAATCCATTCTTCAGACATTCATAGTTCATATGCAATAAATATAAGGGCCTAGTAATGCCAGGAAATTGGCTGTGTAATATTTTTCCTCTTTACTCATGTGTTAGAGTCAAAATCATAAAAGAGGCATATAGAACTGTTATACCGGGTAGCTCACAGGAAGGTCAAGTAGCACAGGAGCTATAAAACTCCAGGAAGCAGGCTTACCAGAATACAGGCAGAGGGAAGACACACTGTATGTAAAAGATTATGAGCGAATAACTCCCTGGGCTGGAGCCCACCACAGTTACAACAGTTCGAAACTTAGCCCATTTCTGAGGCTTGGTTCAATGCTCAAAGAGAATGCAAAGGCTAACACAAAATCCTCAGGGGGATTTGATACGAATTGTTCATTTTCCTTTCCTTCTGTAAGGACGTGTTTATACCTCACATATTTTAACAAGTCTTCTGCGTAACAGTAAGTCAGTAAAACACAACTCTCTCTATTTTTTAGGACTTCAATCAAGCTGGAGTTTTCAAACCAACATGGGCAGAGTTTTATCAGAAGGAATCAGAAAATGCAGCATATGTTCTTGAGAAGATGAAGAGTTATCTGAGAGCACTGCATAGCTGGGTTTAAACCTGTGTTTTCTCCATTCCATAAGAACAATATTTTTTTTCCTTCCTATATGATTTATAGTGGTCTCTTCATGGTCTTCATGGATCATTAAAAAGTGCAATAGCATTTGGTGGATGTTTTGTTATAAAGAAGATTGATATCTCAAATGGTCCAACCATTTTTAGGATCCATTCTTAGGATCCCAAAATAAACAGAGTCTTAGGCAGGTGGGTTTTTTTAAAATGGTAATTAAAAAAAATTCATTCAATTCTAAGTGAGGCAGTAAGTTAAAATTTTACATTATCATTACTGCAATTATATACCTTAAGAACTAAGCTTAATACTAAAATAAAGTAGAACCACTTATTTTATAAATGTCAAAAATTGCTTTTCTTCAGGGCCCATTCTACATTCCCAGATTTCCAGCAATTATTGCTTTCCTTAAGCCCTTAATCACTTTGGCTTGATATTGTAGACCTTGTCTAGTTATATTTAATAGTAATAGGTAAGCATTCTGTCTACCCTTTGCTTAATACAAAGGAAAAGATAGGGCAAAATGATGATGAATACTCTTTTCACAAAGACAGAAAAAAAAGACATATTTGCACTTTTACCAATACAAAACCTCATTGTTTTGGAAATCATATTGGAACCTACCCACATACATGAGGACAGGTGTTGGAGAAATTTAATGGATGCAAGGAAAAAAACTGAACATTATTCAGGAAAAATAAAAGGTTCTGAAAGAAAGACATGCAAATGAACAGCATCTGAGCCTCTTTGTGTTTGTTGACCCACTATCCAAAAGGCAGTCAAGGCAATTAGCAGATATTAAAATAGGAAGTCATGCATTATTAGTGTACTTATTGATTAATGTTTAGAAAGTATATTGATGGTAGGATGTACAGTGTAAGTGCTAATTATTTAGTATGATGTAAAATTTTTCATCTTTCTGAAAAACTAGACCAACCAATAGGAGTGGTTTTAGAAGCAGAAATGTTCATGGATTATATAAATAAATTGATTTGAAGAAAATGAGTTCTTTTATCACAGCTTAGCCATTTTAGTATAAGAGATGCAACTCCAGCTCATGAATCAATCCTGGGAAAATTTGCAGTTTATGATATTGAGTTCTGCATTTCTGGTTCTTAAAAAACAACAAAAAAAAAAAGCCAATAAGAATAAAGTGGAAATTAATCATAGTTTATCAGTAAATCCTTTAGTATTCTTAACAGAGCTCCTTACTGTTACGTGAAGTCTGAAAACCTGCAAATAGGGTTATGTTCCATTTCATTTGTCATCAGAGTGCCAGGCAGATATTTACTAACTTTGGAAAAACATGGAAAATTCAAGATTAGATAAGAACCCAACAGAGACTCTGCATCAGAAGAAACTGCATTTTTTTAATGTTTATAAAGTCATGGTTGTATGTATGTATGTCCATAGTACATAGACAGTAATATGTGTTACTGTCAACCATGACAGAAAAGACAAAAATGTCAAACTATGCTGTGTTTTTAAATTTTTAAAAAATCAAATTTGAAGATAACACTGGCATATTGTCCCTTGCAAATGTAAGAAAACGTACAATAAAAATTTTACAATTAAGGCCTACAGAGTGTCGCGCATTTCAAAGAACTCACATAGGCTTTGGCTGTATGGATGGGGAACAAAACCTTGAGGAATGCACTAGGCATTGTGGAAATTACTGATGATGAGCATATCAATGTACCTGAAAACATGAAATGAGCTGGCTTTGAACTTGTAAGAAAGCAGGGAAAGTAATAAATACATCTACAAGGAAATATGACAGGGTAAATCACTGCTAATGTTTTGCATTTGCAGGTCTTTAAAAACATGACAGTCAGACAAGTCACCAAGTAAGCCCATTCCTGTGCATCAGCACTTCCTCAGTCATGATTGCCTTCAGTCCGAGTGAACTAATATGAGTAAACAGGGCTTTGGCATTTCACTTGGTGTGAATCTTCCCTGGGTTTTAGTGAAGCAAAGAAACAGAGGGAGGTTTGGGAGGCTCCTCTGTTGCCTACAAACCAATTGGCTTGGGAGAGCAAAGATCATCCCCAGCACAGCTATGGCAACAGGGTAATTGTGACTGAGCAAAGACACTGAGACAAAGAAGGTGAAGCTGGGAAAGCTGAGAAAAGGACATGGGAAAAGCAGGCTGAAGATACCGCACAGGGATAACTGGAGTTGGACAGCTGCTGAAAAAAACAGAGAAGCAAGGCTGTGGGCAAAGCATTGGGTCAGCAAAACAAGATTAGCTGTGGAAAGAATCTGGGGCTGCTGGCAGGACAAGAGATGAAATCAAGGATGTGGGAAAGGCAGGATTAGCTTTAAAGTTGCTAAGCAGTCTTGTACTCAGAAAGCCTGGAAATGAGAGCAATAAGACTTAGACTGGAAGGACAGACTAAACAAATCTGCCCCTCCTGGATGACGATAAATGAAGAGTCCATCTTCTCCAGACCTCATTCCATTCCCAAGCTTGGAAAGAACACCAAATTCCTGAACTTCACTATTTCTTTATGGATATAATACATTTCTCAGCCTATTCACTGTGCAGTTTTGTAGCAAATGACAGTCTAGTTCTGAGGACCTATCCTACTGTGATAGTAGTTCAGCAGTAACTCAGTATTTAGTAGATTATACAGAACCAAGATACTAAATAGACACTTTGCTGCAAAATTTGGAGTACACCACCTAAATTTTCTCTTCCCTCCCACACGCATGGAACAGACCACAAGAATTATGGTACATCACTTACATGATCACATATTGTCCTACCTCACTGAATACATGAGTGAAATCAACAGCTATTTACTACTTAGCTTCATGCCTGTCGGCTCAACATATTGTTCCACGCAACCCCTGCTCTGAAATTAGAGTAATTAATTTTTCTTTTCTTTTTTTTCTGGAATTATCATCAGTATTGCACCTGAGCTTCTCACAAATATTAATCCTTAAAATACCCATGAAAGCTAACTAGGTGGATATATTGCTATTTTACAGATTGGAAACTGAGGGTAGGAGAGTCAAAATTGTCTGCTTATTTTACACTTTTTAACTCACCTTTTGCTCAGAATTACAGCTTATATTTGTCACCATCTTTGGAGGAAACACTACACACCATTCTATTTCAGAATAAAGCAGACTTGAGAGAAAATTCCATACAATGCATTTTTATCAGTTCTTAGGCAGAATAGAACAAATTTTTTCAGCCTCTGTCAGTCTTTACTTTACAATACATTCAAGTGATAGGGTGTGAAGATTATGTCACAGAGGTAGCAACGGAAGATATGGCAAAACGCAAGGTGCCACATTCGGCATGTCAAGATAGAGTCGGAAAGCAGGATTTGATTGCTTTATGGGACAGGATAAGGAACAAAGGAAAGAGGAATAGGCAGCAATTCTGTTTCAGCAGTTTTTAACCTTGTCAGCAGCAAATATGTTTCAGGTGAAGATTTGTACACAACAGAACAGTAATCCATTAATTCTCTCTCTCTCTCACAACAGAACAGTAATCCATTAATTCTCTCTCTCTCTCTTTCTCTCTTTCTCCTTCAGTAGGATTTTGAACAGAACAGAGGCGCAACTCTGTAGATTTTCAAAAGCATCCCAGCTTTAAGAGAATTGAAGATATACCACAAAAAAGTCTGCTTCAAGTAAAAATCAAAACAGTAGGAACCAACAATCCTGAAGAACTTTAATTCAGAGTAAACCTAAATAGAAAAGATACATTAAAAATGATTAAGGCAGACTTCCATTGATTTCAACAAGCTTTGGATTTAGAGGTTTAAAAACTAGACATTCCAAATTCAACAAATTAAGTAAAAATTGAGGAACTAGATTCTCAATTTAGAAAGCAAACCTATGATCATTCTAACTTTGAGCCTAGGCTGAATTATTTTTCACAATGTATGTGATCTGATTTTATCTGAGTATCTAGTACATTCTGTCACTGTCTAGATTGAGAGTATAACTATTGATTATCTTGCCAGAGAAGTCAAGTTAATGAAAATTAAAATTCTCATATACCAGACCCATCCAAATTAACCTGTTTGATGAGCCCCAACATCAAGATCATGGTCTGCAAAAGCCAGAAACTTCCCTTGGAAGTGCCATAAAACAAATGGTTGCACAGTATACCTCCTGTGCTCTTTCTAGGGTAGAAGTCAAAGGCCAATACTAAAAGACAACAGACATCTCCTTGAATACTCCTAACTAGAGTTAGGAGTAAGCTCTTAAAAATTGATGCTATATCCTTTGAGGCAAAAGGGTTATTAAATAGAGAGGATGGCTCCTCTTTTTGTAGCTAAGATTAAAGAAGTGTTTCTCTCCAGGGTTCCAAATAAAGTGTCATATTGTTACTTCTTTGAAATCTTTGGTAATCAACTCACTATAAAAAACTAAACTATCAAAAGAGAAATTACTATTAATTTATTTTGGGCTGCAGAGAACTACAGAGAACATGTAAAAAGTACATCACTATTTCCCCTCCCTATGCAAGTATCACTGAATCTAGCAACAGGACAGTTGTTAGACACTTGCAGATACACTGTGACAAAAAAAGCCAAAGCAACCCAACAACATAAAAGCAAAATGAAATAAAACACAAAATAAACCATCACAGGAAAGTTGTTTGAACTCCAAGCAACAGATTTTTTTTCTTATAGCCAAGAGAATTGGGTTATTGTGTGCCAAGAACATCCCTCTTACCCTCTTTTCTCTTTTTTTTCCTCTGAATGCAGCTACTGGTTCAAGTATCAGATAAATTTTAACCAAAGCACCTCTGTTAAGATTATAAATATTGCATAGGGACTATATTTACACCACTTATCATTTTACTTATTAACATGATATCCCAGCTCTTTGACTCAAAGTCACATTTATGCCTCATTGCATAAAGTCTTAATTACTGCCAAATATCAAAATGTTATTAACATGTACATAAGTTGTATCCGGTGCATAATTACAGGGATTTATTGAGATGATCTCACCCAAAATTTTGCATTTATGTTTTTATATTTCTTTTTCATCAGGGTTGAAAAGTAGAAATTAATATCTGTCCATATAATTTTTATTATTAATCCAAATATTCTAAACTCCTGTGTGAATTAGATCAGGACTGTAGCAGGAGAGGTTTTCAGGGGAATTCAAGTGCTGTGCTGAAGAACTGTGCTGATAAGAGACAATTGTCTTTTCTTCATCATAACCTAATTTGGCAAAACAAAGCCAGAGCAAAGCAAAACAAGATATTACCAGGAAGACAACACAGAAGACCACACTGGCACACTGGCAGGAACCATCAATGCTCACGATCTCTTAAAAGCATTGGGACTGCATCTTTTACATCCACACAATTTTTGTCCATCCATACTCACCACATGAGCAAGTAACAAAAAGTTATGAATTGGCTTAAAAGGAAAAATGCCTCTTCACAATTATCATTTAATTATTGTGCAGGTATTATGAGTAACTACTTTATAGTCTGCATAGCTATATATGCAGACATTTGTGGTGACCAAATGCTTTTCAGTATCAGGAACTACTTCTGTATGTGATTACAATATCTTAATAGATAACAGTGTAGAATGAAGACATAAAAGTCTAATGAAATCTAGATTTGGAAGCATGTCTGATGTTTGATATTATCATGAAGGCCTTTTAGCTGTTTAATTGTTAGAGTTTAAAGTTAAAAAGCAAGAAATAAACTTCATTATTTCCTTTCCTCAGTCGAAAAAACTTCAACACTGGTTTGCTCAAAGCATTTGGCAAATAAGAAATGTCAGTCAATCTAAATTTTGCATTATAGTTAGTTGTTTAATCACGGCTAGGGAAAGAGTATGAAAATTAGAATGATACATCAATATTTGTCAGTATTTACAAGAAATATTATTACTACTTGGCAGCTTGAACTTATATAAAGTGTTATCCAAAAAAGTCAGGTCTAAGAGATGAAGATTTTTTAACTGCAATATCCATTGTCTGTATGTAAGTGCATTTAATCAGACCTGCAATTAATAAATATAAACTGATAAACAATTACCTATTCAGGTTGACTGAAATATCATAAACAACAGTTGTAAAGGAAGATTAATGAAGGGAATGTAAATGTTTATCCACGCCGTTTATGCACCACAGACATTTTGCATTCAAATATATGTATCTAGTGTCAGATATGGACACAACACATTTACAAGGGGATGCAATGACCATTTGCACAACAAAATTGTGAATATAGCTCTATGGAAGTCAACAGCAAATATGTCACGAGGTCAGAGGGATTTGTCCCTCTGATGAATAGTACCATACTCTGCAGTTAGCAATTAATTTCTAAGCAACTATACACTTAATTAAAAGCTGTAGAATAGAGCAAGAAAAAATAATTTAGAAAATAAGGCAGGAAATCAGTACTCTGCCAGTGATATGAAAATATAGACAAGTATAGTTCTCCTGATCATATATCTAATAAATAAATAAAAGCAGTACATACATGTTTCAAAAAGCAACATCATCAAATTCTGAAAGCATATGTTGGTTATGCCTGTATACTATTCATGAAAACATCCACTGCTTGTATGCAGAGGGTCACACACGCACTCTAATCAAGCTGCTTTCTGTAGCACTACATGTTTGGGAGTTTTCCATTTCAGTGCTACCAATCAATTACCCACACCAACACAATGAAAGGCCTCCTATTTAAATGCAAGCAGCAGACTTTCTTCCCATATTACAAGTAAATTGATCCTTTAAAAACTTGAGGAAGGCCTTCCCTGGGTTTTATACTAAGGCCATCAAAAAGTAAGTGCAATCAGAGCCTCAAAGGAAGTGTCTGTTCCTTCTTTTCATACATATAGTCCTGATTCTAAATACTATCTTTTTATACGAGCTTTTGATTTTGAGTCACTGCATTGTCATTGATGTTATTTTCTTTGACTGCTAAGGAGATGGCCTATGCTAAAGTTCAGCCATCTTTCACTCCAGAAACCTCTCTTGGGATCACCACTGACCAAGCCCCTACACTTTAAATGTTATTCAGTAGAATTGCTAGGCATCGGTTAAGGCAACAGCTGAGTATTGTGCCTGGCAGCTGCTCATTTTCATAAGGCCAGAACCAATACCCAGTTTGTCACTGGATCTGAAGTAAAGAAAATTTGTTGTTGCTCCTGACCTCAAACAGTTCTTTAAAAAAAAAAAAAAAAAAAAAGTTAAAATCTCTAGGCAACATTACCCTTTCTGCAGAGCCTTGCATACTTATAGCTGAGCTAATGAGTGTTGATTTCTGAACGCTCTCTCCAGAAGACTGCCACCAACAGGGAGGGGGCTCAGAATAGCAGGTGAGGTGAGTGGATAAAGAAATACCCAGAGAAGCTTCTCGGCTGTAGAAAGTCAAAGTACATACATACATATGTACGTACCCTTACAGCATGACAGTAAACATAAGGGTAAACTCCAGTTTCTAAAAGGATATTCAGAAACTGGAAAATAAGATAATGGGGAATGTAGCTGAAACAAGAGTCCATTAAAATTACTATTAAAATAAATTCCTGTAACGCTTCAGTAATCATCTCTATATATGTCTTTTTAAGACTCCACTAAATACACAGTGAGAAAATTTTGAGGTTTAATCTTAGCACTGGCTAAACATTCTTCATATCCATTTTAAAAGTAACCAGAGAAGTACAAAATAAAGAGGGAATTAAATTGTTCAAAGGCATTTAGGTCCAGACTTTTGAGCATTTGGGAACTCTAACGGCAAAGAAAAATGACAGTTGTCTCTGAAATCAGTGGGAGAATACGCTACTGACTATATTTCAGTTTGGAATCACAAGGATTTGTCAAATGGAATGCAAGATCTCAATTTTATACATCTCATCTGAGCTACACACAGTGCCTGTATCAGCACATTGCCTCTGTACACCATTATTTATTATTAATTAAGTACTGACGTGTGCCATGTCATTAACCAGATTCAGGCACCATGTCAGCACACAGGGAGACTGATTCAATATTGACTCAGATGGACACATTTCCATATACTGAATCACTAAAGATCCATTTGCTTGGAAAAAACTAATGACTGATGGAGAGAACTGCTAGTAAAAAGAGAAGATATGAGCTGTTAATGCAGTCGGTCATCCATTTCATATACATCATGGCAGTGCCATTACAATGATTTGTAGAGAAAGAGACAAATATATTGCCACAACTCTCATTTTTGTACTCTAGAAATTGTCACTTCTTTAATTGTATTTCTCTATACCAATTTTCAAAACTAATATGGATTCCATTATATAAGTATAAAAACTCTGAGGTCACATAACTTATAATGCAGCCAAGATTTAGCTTATAATTCTCGAAGCATCACTATGCCACCATGAAATCATTAAATCTACTTTTTTTTAAATCATACCTGTGTTCAAATAATTTTGTTGTTACTTTATTTCTAATGGTATTGCTGTTTTCTCAGTGGCCAAGATCAATTATTTGAAGACGTAAGTGTCACAAGTCCTCCAGCTGAAGCAGTTGTTAATGTTTTTTCTCTTACAGCTTTCAGAGTTCACAATAGTACTATTTTCTTTACATGTAGCTTCCTGTTTCTGTTTTGAAAGAAAAGATGCCCAACTATCTGAAAAAATTAATAGGCTGTGGCTTTTTTCTTGTGCAGGGTACTTGGCCCTCACTTTTTCTTCACCTTTACTTTCTGCCTTCACCTCTAATGAATTCCCCTGGAACAAACAAGAGCTCAGTTGCTCTATTAGGTACTCCTAGATTTCCAATAAACTCATGTCTGCTCACCTCTGCACTGAACTCCACTCATTATGATTGCCTCTTATCTGCTGCCAGACCCTCTTCCTTCACATTTCCTTCCTGCCTCTGGCCATGGCTTCTGGTGTGATCAGAGTCCTCCTGCCCCTTTTATGATTTCCTTATTAAAAAATCACTCAAAAAATGGCAGAAGTCATGCTGAAAATGGAAGATGAAAAAGAAGTATCTGATAGCTGGAAGCAAGGTCAGCAAGAATTGCTTTTCTCATGTTTTAGTTGCATCCTCCCCCAGCAGACGGAAGTCCTCAGTCCTTATCAACACAACAAACCACAGAACTCTATAAAAACATTTTCTTGTATTTATCTGGGGAATATTTTAGCTCTATGAATTACATTTCTAGCTCCTCAATCTACATCCTATATCTCTTAACAATAAAACACAGTACGTTAAAAACACTAGCACCAAAGTTAGCTGTCAGGTCCATTTTTGGATGAAGTCAGGTTTTTCCCACTGTTCATTAGTTATAATTGTGTCCTACGTCCTGTTTTTTTAAAAGTTATTCAAAGACATAGCATACAAGTGCAAGCACTTGAATAAGCTGTAAAGAGGAACAGATTCATAAATTCCTATAATTTCTTGTAAAGGTAAAATCTGATCTAATGAAGACACTCTCTGTTTGAATGTCATCCTCTGTTGATGATTTCTATGCATATTTCATGTCACTTCTTTTAAGCACATTATACAACTATGCATTCTTCTATAATCACATAATAAGCTATATGTTAGGTTGGTTTGAGTATAAAAATGACCTTTGTCTTTTAAATGATCATATAATTAAAAAAAAATACTCTGTTTGGGGATTATCCCATGCATCTTTCACATAAAGGGAATATTCATTCTGATTTTATACCCTGAACAACGCAGAATGTGAAATCCACTGCTATCATTTGTTTTGCAATGTGTTTCCTTTAGTCTGCTATATTAAGGCACCACCATATGATGTTTAAACAAAAATAAATGCAGTTATTGAAACTTGAAAATAAAATAACAGCCCAAAACTTACATTTTTTTTTGCACTTACAGTATAGAAGTCATGCAAACTACACAAGCACACAGCAGCTAAAGAGCTACAAAAGGGAAGCCACTAAAGACTTTACTTCAAATTCTGGCCCATTTCTTGTCCCAGCCACACGTACCCCAGTTTTCCACATAAGATGGAGTTAGCTAATTAAATCGTTGTCTGATGCAACACTGCTATATTACTGTTATCTATTGTTCTTTGAGGATAACTCGACTTCTGTAAAGGCGTAGGTAGGGTCAGTTCCCATTTTGTCTGAAACTATTTGTACTCACCAGGCAGGCTGAACTGAAGACTTTGATTTTGTTTTTCTTTTGTAGTTTTGAAAACTGATGCTGCCTGAGGAGAAAAAAGCTATGGGGCCCTGAGTGCTACTGTTGCTGTCTTTAGAGAACTACCAGCTTGATAGAGCTGCTCATTCTTAAGGCTTTGTTGTTGCTGTTGTTGAATTCTTCTGCTTCACCTGAACTGTTTGGTCTTAAGTTTGGTCTTAATGCACTTTTTAAAATTCAGAACTAAGCTGAAGATTATTTTTTATATCACATCACTGAAGCTTTGCATCACTTTTTTGTCTACTCAGGAGGTTCTGAAATCTTCCTTGGCATCACTGGGTAATTCTCACTTCAGCCTTTCGGATTCCAAGAACAGATTTCCTCAACAGCTCCTACAACTATCTTAGTTTTAGCTGAAACGAAATACTACAAATGGTAACATTTTGTCCTTGAATGAGCCTGTGATGAATATAACTTATTGCAGGTGGATGCTCCCAAAGTCAAAATTGCATAGTTTAGATCAAACCTGAAGGAGATGCTAAAGGGCAGTGCCAGCTTCTTTGAGCGTTTTTTTCAGGCTACTGCCAAATGCAGCAATAAGACTTCAGTTCAGTATTTTGATTAAAGGAGAATGTGTGTTTAGGAGCTTAGCTTTTTTTTGCATTCTTTCTGGTCCTTTCAGCCTCAAGTACAGGCACTGCGGCTGTGTGGAGACACTGACTATAGCCATTACAAAGAGGTATTACTATTACTTTGTTGTTTGTCTCACAGTGCTATAGCAACCTTTATGGTCACCATGAACTTGTTCTGACCAGATGTTCTGCCACCAGAAAAACTACTACTTCATTTTCTTTCACCTGAGAAATAACTATTCTCTTTCCATTTTCCCTTTTTCTCTCCTTATCTTACTTTTTTTTTTTTTTTTTTAAATAGAAGCAAGGTAGCAGCTTTGTATTGCTTGGTATTTGAGGATGATGAAAGACTCTCTCCCCAGAAAACAGCACTTCCCTTTCAAAGATGCAATCATCATCTCCCCCACTGGTGTTATCTTTCCTTTTTTCTTCACTCTGCCTCATAAAATCAACGTTGGTCCCCACAGACATATTTAACTCTCAAATATCTCCCAAAACTCACAAAAAGCAACACAATGTGCACTGTAAAGGTTTCCCAGTTCCCATAACACAACACACTCAGAAGAATACAGCATGAAGCAGTGAATGATCTTTTGCTGTTTGGAACAAAAAAGAAAACCTTACAGTTATCCAAAAGTAGTGATTTTGCCTCAGTTCTTTTCCATGGTATCGGATTTTTAGAAGGTGAAAATCTTTAGTCAAGGCTAAATTTTGGTATCCCTCTTAAGATTCACCACCACTACACTGATTTTGAATGGACTTTTCAGAAATTATGATATTTTTCAAACTGGCTAAGCAAATGAGCTCCATATGAATATTGTTTTGGCTGCAGAATATTTTGAACAGCTCAAGTGATCGGACAAGGTTGGGCTAAAAATGAAAGCTTGTGGAAGAAAGTACTTTTATGATAGCTGCCACTGAACTCTTCACTATGTCAACTCTCAAAAAGTGAAAGATTCCAAAAGGAGTCTATTGATTTAGTCTTTAAACTGTTTGACATTTCTGTGCAAGGACTATGCTTTTCATGCAACAGCTAATTATGTACAGAAGAGAACAAGAACTATATGCTCTGCACAGATCAACAGAAGTCAGTCTTCCTCTCGCACACACTGAATTGTTAAACTCAAAGCATGAGTGATCTGACCACTACTTTAAACAGAGATTTCAGAAACAGAACTACAGACTTCAGCATTTCCTAAGGAGAAAAATAACTTAAAAGTGCTTTGGGAGAAATGAAAACCTTCAGAAGAAGATAGAGCAAGGATTCCCCCTAATGGAGAAAATGTACACTTTCCACAGACTTGTTTGGGCTTTAAATGCAAGTCAGTATGATGACAGGGAATGTTAGTGATATTTTTAATGTATGATGAGTAGTTGTGGTCTTACTAGTATTGCTGAGGGCTGCTGGAAATAGGAATTGCTAAACTCGAAGGGAAGTGACTACAGAAAAAATACAAAGCAGAAAAAAATAGAATGTTTTAGTTGTCACAAAGCAAGACAGAAAATTTAAAAGATATGGTGTTTAAATTAAGAATTGATCATGGCACAGCATTAGACCTGCTTTCTTGGCCTCATTTTACTTATTATTACAGTCGATGGAGAACTTGGTAAAGACTCACTGGAGATTATGCACTGAGCGAGGTGAGGACTGGCTCATACCCACAGCGTGTTCTGCCATGCAGGTTGGTCAGTTTGCTACCATCATTCTATTATCCCATAAGAAAGTTCTAACTAGCAAATTAGAATCCAAATAAGATCTCCACAGTTTAAATTGTATATATTACCAAATGTGAAAATTCCTCATTTTTCATATTCTGTTTACATGTAGCTGGTTTTTTAAACCCTCTTCAAAATAACGTTATTGAAAATTCATAGCTGAACCACTGATTGCTTTGGAGTAAAGAACAATTTACAGTCCATGTTAACAAGCCATTTGCTAAGGTACTTATATAAAATATCTTGTATATGAAGGTTTTTAACTACATATACTCCCTTGGAAACACTTATACCTACAGATTAATTCCCATTAGTAGTATCAGGTTATCCTGTGTCACTGTGTAAGGTCAAGTCAGATGAGAATGTTAAAAGAACTGCATCTGTCAGGGGTTTAAAAGTATGACCAGAATAAAAGTTTTTCGGACTTATTTCCCTAAATGAAACTGCAAATTTTAGACACTGTTCATCTTGGTCCTTCACCTAACACAATCACAGTCCATTAAGATAGCACAAACATTTTTATGAGGAAAAATATAGTCCCAAAGACAAAAAACTCTTATTACTACAGTCAGTAAGGCATATTTAGTTTTTGTGGAAATGGCATTTACTAACCATACCATCGTTTTTCTCTATCATTTGTGTCTGTATAGAAAAAAAAGGTGTTTTATTTAAAAATAGCTACTTGAAGGGATTTTTTCCTTCCTATGAATGAGAAACTTGTTTCCTTCAGGTAAAACGGTAAGGGCAATGGGAAGCCAGCTGATGTAATGGCCAGGTGACACCCTGTTGGATTCACACTTTGTTCAAAAGCAATAAAAAAGATAAGCTTTACTGACCTAAACTTAAAAATCTATAGCTTTAATATCCACTTACACTGCAAATAACAAGCTTACCCCTTAAAATCTGATGACTTGACTTACAGATGTGCCATTTTCTCCCTAGCCTTTCTTCTTATTTTAAAATATAAAACAAATGTAAACAAAATTTTCCAAGGTTCTCATACTTTGCAGGAACATGCTACTCAAGCTGTGTCCTTTCCCAGAATGTTAAAGACATTTCAAAGGAGTACATATAAAACCAGGAAAATCTTAAGTCTGCATAGCTACACAAGGACCTGTTTAGTCAGAGATGCTAAGGGCCTTAGGAGACACAAATTTATTTGCCTTAGTCCCCGGGCACTTGTCCTTGTTGCCAAGCCTGGCAGGCAACAGCAGCTGTTGAATCCCCCTAACAGTTCCTTATTAACTGCTTCTGAAGAAAATTATACTTTGACTTTGCTTCTTCCCAGATCACTTACAGGGATTGATGTAAGCTGCAAAGCCAAACAAATGCAGTAATGGCAACTCAGTCAAATCACAGCTAGCGGAATAGTCTGATGGACTCCACAGAGTTACATTTCACATGCAAAATGCAAACAATGTCTGCAGGCAGGTATGTGGAAGTGTATAAATACAGCTCCAAGGAAAAGATAATTTAGTATGAGATAGGCTGATTTTAAAATCTTTAATTCAACAATACCTGTAATCTGAAGAATATTTACAGTTGGTTTCTGATTCATGGCATGGGCCCAGTTATGACACTATTTTCTTCACAGATTTTTATGGAAAGAACATCATCCTCTGCTATTTCCTCTCACTGCAGAAGGTAAGAATCTGAGAAACTGTATGTTAAGTGGGGAATCTATAAAATCATCAGAAACAGATTTCTGTAGTCCATGAAATTCCTCAATAGCAGGGTAGGTGGAGGAAGATAAACTATCTTCATCAGCTTATGATTCCTGGATTGGTTCATAGCCATAAAGATTCTTCTAAAAGAATACTAACTTATCAAAAGCATAAAGAAGAAATCATACTCAATGACTATGAAAAGACAAAAGAGCAATAAAGACATACAGAAAAAATCAGAGGAAATTCAGAACAATTATTATGCTACATTGTTTTGCTCTGACATCAAAAAATATGCTTAATAAATGTAATGGTTCACCAAAGTGCAGAAGATCGTAAAAATCACATTTGTGTTGTCATTTAGCCTTTTTATTTTGCAGATAAAAAAGGTTGAAAGGTTAGAATATTGGCTTTCTCAGAATACAGCTTTCTCTGTAGGCATGAATTCATCATCCAGTGTTATGCTTATGGATTATTTTTCAATGGCATGATTCATGACTACAGCTGACATCAGATTTCATTATTACATTCTACATAACTTTGTCCTGGAAAACTAATTTACCTGAAATTGACTCATTTAATCTGAGGCAAAACAAAAGAGATGAGACCCCTGTGTTGGCCTTTGGAGTCCATACTCACAGCACAAGGTTACAGAGACATCCCACCTGATATGGCAAGGTGGCCAGGAAAATGGTGTTTGCCTCTGTAGCAGTTGATGCTCGAACACTGAGGTCTTCAACATTGGTCCTCTTCTGTTAGTCTCACCTCTTAGTCTTTAAAGTACCTTTTTATCCTTTCAAATCACCATGATCTCTGGCCTTTTGTATTTTCTCATTTTGTCCAGGCTGACTGCTCAGTTTTGCTGGCAATTTGCTAAATATGCTTATGCTGAATCCATATAACCATAAGGCAGTAATCAAACTGCTGATTTAGCAATTCAGCTAGTCTCTGTTTTGCCACTAGAAATGATGACTGTATCTGCGTGAGGTTGGCAATTCAGGCAATTCATTTCAGCCCAACTCCCTTTCCCTTAGCATTGATCCACGACCCTCTGCTGCTGCCTTCAGAGTTTTCCACACAAATGCAGAACTTTGCAGATATTGAGAACCTGACCGGGAGGCTCTCTGAGCATGGCCCCAGTTTGAAGTGCTTGTTCACTTTTTGTTTGTTTCCTAAACCATATTTCATAAAAATACAAAAACATAGAAGCCAAAACAAACCCCTGAAGTCAGTCAACTTTGCATTAAAGGGGGTGAAATATTTATAACCCTCACATCCATGATCATATACAAGATCACATGCTACATATACATGCAGTTATTTTAATTCTTCTGAATATTAACACAAAAGAAATGAGCAGCTGGAAGAAAGAGCAGGAGCATTGGCTGCAAGATCTGCAGAAGGAACAACAGCAACAAAAAGTAACAAAGCAGGAGGAGCAAATGCAATGAGAAGGGATTGTGAGTTCTGGGAGAAGAGGAGGGTGGTATGCATAGATAAGGTTCCTAGAAGGCCACATAGGACTGTGTCTGAGTAATACTGAGGACAACATGTCAATTCAAAGCTTAGCGTGTAAATAACCAGAAAGTCATTTTCTATAATGCGTTTGAAGAAAAAAAAAAAAAAGACGACTCAAATTCAGAGTAGTACAGAACAGTTTTGTCTGGAAGAGTCTTTAAAAGAATGAAAGAGGACACAAGCGAGTGAGTCAGAAGGCAAGAAATGTTTTAAATTATGTTAGCCTTCACCACATTTCAAAATACTGTTTCCATAATTAGGATTATTTTATAATGTTTCCAGAATCACATCAGAATCTTAGCTTTCCAGTAAGTCTGTATGTCTTTTGCTTGCAGGAATATGGAATGGAAAGGTCAAACTGTGAAAGTTCAAAATAGTCAAAACATGCTTGCTTGTTTGCTTACTATAATTAATAACTGAATTATTATGCAAGGCAATTTCTTAAGATTTTTTTAATACATCAGATAGTACTGCAAGCTACCAGATCTGAGGACAGTTACTTCTATATAAATATAAATGCATAAAACATACTATGATGGTACATTTTATTAGTAGTACATGAAACCCTATTGCTTGTTTGTCACTCTGAAAATACTGTGCCTGCCCAGGAAATCCTGACCAAGGAGTGTGATGGGCATACTTGGCAGTGTTTAGACAGCAGTGGGGCTGCAGGGTACCCTGTGTGAAGGAGGCCTTGACCTGCCCAGCGCTGGTCTCGCCTTCTCCAGACAGCTCTGGAACAGATGGAAACAACCCATTGTGCGCCAAAACTTCCACCAGTTGGGGAGCACATGGTGCCTCTGATCAAATGTATTTAAGAAAGTGGCTGCCACAAGGGGCAGGAGACATGTGAGAGGAGAACAAGAGGATGCATATAAGATATATGAAGAGGTGTTTAGAAAATTGTGGGGAAAAGACAGTGGAGGAGAAACGGAGGAGAAACAAAGGAGTCACATGGAAGGAGACATTGTAGGGGACATGTCTATAGACATGCTGTTGGAAGGAGCTGCTCCATGCCAGAGGAAGGATGTCTCTGAGGAATGGCAGCCCATGGGCAACACATACTGGGGCAGAGACATCCCCCCAGAGACTGCTGTCCACAGGCAACCCATGCCAGAGCAGATGAAAATGCTTAAGGAGCAAGGAGCAGTGGAGGAAAACAAGAAGCAACCAGCAGCAGAAAGAAATCATTATACACTGACCTCAGGCTCCTGCGCTGCCCATCACCTCACCAGAGTGGGACAGACTGAGTGTTACATGCTACAAAAACAAGGAGAGTTGAGAGACTATGAAGGTAAAGGAGAGATGCTTGACTGAAGTTGAGTCTAGGACAATCCTTAAGTGTTCATTCAATTGTTTACATCTATTTTTTTTCTTCAATACCCGACTCAGTTTACATTAATTAGCAATAACTAAATTAAGTGAAATTCCCCAAGTCAAGACTGGTTTTGCCTGCAAAAAGGAGCCAAGGATTTTTTGTGGGGAACACTTGATCTGCTGAGGAGAGGCACAATGTCAGAAATAATGAGAAATTCTGATCTTTTTTATTAGGTCTGAGCTGAGCTTTTTTTCTCAGAAAAAGATTATTTTTATATTAATCAAAATAAAAGTTTATTATTAAAAAATTATCATTTTTTCTGATTGAGCCAAAAAGCTGGCTCCCCCTTTCCAAAGCAGACCTCCCTGCCGGAATACTTGCATCAGTTGATTTTCTTGAACAATTCCATCTGTGTTTTTCCATCTGTACAAGCCTGCCGTATGTTCTCCCTCCTGCTCACTTTGGCCTCACATTCCACTGTGACACTTGAACAGCTTCAGAAGGTTTAAATTGCCAATATTATCAGTTGCTCAAAGCTCCACCATTGCCTTTACTTATGCTTGGAGTACATTATTAATATATCGACATCAGCAACCAGCCCATTAGGTTTTACTTAGCTAGTGAACAATTATTTATCTTCTTTTACACACTCTCTATGTCTTTATTAAAATTGCCTAAAAATTTTTAGGCATTCCAAGAACTGCTTTTTTGTAGCTCTAAAAAGGCAAAGTACTGAGGCAACAAAAAATATTAGAGCCAAATATATAATATTCATCTTGGTATGAAGGCAGAATTGATTTGTCATGTCTGTTATTCCAAAAGCAAGCTTACAATTTAAATTGCAACACTGTTGTATCTACTGACTGATGTAATACTATGAAAATAATCATCTCCCTCTACTGACTTGTAGTTCTGAGAATATCTGTCATACCTTCCAATGCAGTAAAAATACTTAAGCCATGGAAGTGACAGACTTCAAATGTAAAGTCAGTGAAGGAGGTTTGGGTGTCTCACTCCAGGCCTAGATTTAAAGTTCCTTTCTGGAACTCAAAGTTTTCCACACTTTCTTGGAGCAGCCTATTTTCTGGTTATACTTTCTAAGCCATTGCACCCTTTTTACTCTCCAGTGAAATCACATGTAATGCTTCCTTGTCTTCCTAGTAAAATGTTCATTTCACTATGAAATGAATGCTGAGTGAGTATCAACTGAACTCAACTGGAGCTAAGCATCAGCCAGTCTAGCATTCATGAACACTAAGTAAAACATGTAAGCTTATTGGCAGTCTTTTTTCTAAATGTTTGATAGAGGGTGTCATTACACCATTTGCCTAACACTTCTTCCTTTACTCTCTGCATTGCTCAAATTTTAAATAATTAATTTAAAAAAGAGACTTTAAAGATGAGGAAATCTGACCAGACTGACAAAGCATGACATTCTCTGTATTTTGCGCCCCCTTTGTAAACAAGCACTTTGTTTCATCTGGCAATCTATATTTCCGTCAGTAGAGGGAGTCTTCTATTCAGTGGAGCCACATTCAGTTCCATTCATTTACTCTCAAACTTGATGTTTGGGGGATAATTGATTTAAAGGTCAAGGCCAGCAAACCAAAAAAGGCTATCAAGCAGAATGTTTTCTCGTTCTTTTTATTCAGGGGGGATGAAGAACTAAGATCTTTTGCCATCTAATTGTCAGTAATGTTTTCTTCCAAAAAGAAGAAAAATGTTAATCCACTCTTATCTTTCCTCATCTCAGCATTGGTTTGCAAAGGCCTTGAATGTTTTCAACAAGAGGTAGTAAAGATTTGGCTGCAGAAGACAGGATTTTTTTTTCAGGACATGAAACAGCAAGTTCTGCAAATAATGGCTATTTCCCCCCAACCCTTTGCACTGTTGCCTCTTTCTATGTACTGTTGCCATTAGTATTGAGAGAGCCATTGTTCATTGTAAGAAAATATAAAAGAACATCATTATAAGTTCAGATTTCTACAGTGGCTTTCTGGAGGGGTTTTGATCAATGCAGAAGGACTGCCTGAAAAGAGAAACATTTTCCAAGAGAATGTATTACACAGAAAGAGAATGCTCTGACACTGAAAGAAACTGGGGGAAAAAAAGTACCTACCAGTAGGCTAGACAAAGGGCACAGGTCGAGGCCTTTTCTTTGAAAGCACTGATTAATGTGGGGTCCTGTTACCTGCTATAATCATCGTTTTGTTCCAAGTGAAAGGTTTCCTACATTCCTAATTTGTCTTAGGGATGGTAAAGGAGAAAAAATCTGTCTACCTCAGTCCAAGGGTGAGACAGTTTCATTCTGCGTTCAGTTCAAAGTGATGGATACAAAGGATGCAGGTTGTCCTACAAATGCTAACTGAGTGATTGCCTGGAAAAGCAGCCCCTGAGGCTCACATCACTCAAACATTTATCCTGATGAGAAGGGGCATTTAGATTTTCTTAAATAAAATGTTACTGTGACAAAGTTAGCAGGAACTGTTAAATCCTCATAGAGAAAAATCTCCATTTATATGCATGTGTGTACTCTTGTATTAAGGAAAGACTACATGTTTGCAGAAATTAAGTCTCTGTACTTGATTTTTCACCATGAAATATAAAACATGCTGGCAATTCCTGCTTTCCTAAGACTGGTAATCTAGGTATATAGAGGTCCTGATGCTCTTTTCACTGAAGTCCGTAAGAGATGTCCAGTTGATTAAAATGGGACTTACACAGACATTTGGGGGGGGAGGAAGTTCAGCACCTTTCTCTAATGATGGAACAGCAAAAGGCACCCCATGACAGACAGGCTTCTAGGACTCAGTTAAGTGTCTAAACTAATGTAGAATAAATACAGGTCAAGAGCCACGGAATACAGAAAGTAAATTACAGCAAAAGGGTCCATTAGCTACAATTGTAGATAGAGTAAAATCAATACTCAGATTTTGCCCATTGCAACAGCAAAAAAAACCCCAGTTTAACTACTTCTAATACAAGGAGTTAGTGATGCTAGGGATGTGTCCTGTATAGGGTGCAAAACTTTGCAGCCAACACCCTCACCAACGTAATGACTTTCTCTATAATCAGCAGACATTCTGCCCCAAACTTTAATTTGGTTCAGTGAAGTGTGATGTCCCATGCCATACAACCTCCTAGTTTTTGAGGACTCGGCCCAAAGATGGAGCCCTGCTCTTTCTATTCTCTCAGAGTATTTTGTCGACCAACTAAATGCTAGAACTCAGAGACGGCATGGAGTAATTTACTTTTGTGCTGTAGTAAAGCATGGAAATTATATTACTCACAAAGCATGTACACCATTTGCCACCTGATGTAAGCATACAACAAAAACTCTAATTTTCTAAAAAGTATTTTAGTTTAACACTACAGGAAGAGTCAATAAGTGATACTGTCCCTGAAACTGGTATCACCAGGACTGAAGGTGAAATGTGAAAATCCCTTCACAAATCCATGGCAGGTGATAGTGAAAGAAAGAAACTTCCACCTCCATCCTTACTTCTCCTAGCAAAAGCCATGAACATCATTATTAACTGAAAAGGCATATAACATTTTGACTGTGAACTGGCAACCCAGGCAGAATTCAGGAGAATTAGGAGACTTGAAACAAATATATTCTAGTATGTTTTTTCTCTTAGAGTCAATTTCATGTGCCCCCCTTGAGCAGTATTGATCAAACAAAAAACTAGCTCTGTAATTTATAATAATGGTAAATACCAAAACTCCCAAAGGCCAAACCCTCAACAAGCACCCCCAGTACCAAGTACAACGCAAACTGTATGCTAATGACAGTTCCTGTTCCTCACCTTAAATCTCAAGTTACTGAGTAAGGTAAGATGACTAACCATTTATTGATCTGATGAATCAGGTGAAATATTGCTGCTGTTTTATGCAATACTTCAACTATTCTCTATTGCCCTTTTAAACTAAGCTATGAAGTGTGTGCAGCCATTCTTGAGTATGAAGCGAGCTTTTAAGTTAAAGTGGGATGTTAGGCATTCTGTTATGCAACTCAGTGCTTGGCCACCATTTGGTGCCTTGGACATTCCCCAAACAATTTACAACAAACAGTGACATGCAGTAAAGATTAAATAACATTTGCTATTTTAAGTCCCTTAAAACATTTGAGTAAATGCCATCTGTGCCTGCCTCAGGATGGGTACTTTTGTAAAAGTTTAGCTACATCAGTTAAAGAGTTCCAACTATGATAATATAACAATGTTTTCTTTCTCTGTCTCTCCACCCACATATGTATATATAAAGACATTTACATGTCTTTCTCCATGCTTAAAAACTTATGTTTCTCACACATATGTCATTTTGTTCAGCTATCTATCATCTCTGGACTTTGTCACAACCACTGTAATCTTGTATGGAAGACGCCCTTACGTCATGCAAATCTCTAGTCATCTCAGTGAAAATTCACCCACACTTTGCCAACTTACAAGACCACAGAAATAATTTTATCATCCACAGCACACGCTTGTTAGCATTCAGCTACTACAGGCAGTACTAGAAAGCTATGCAAGAGAGCTAAATAAGCCAGCTTATATACAACAAAGTAGCATTGAATCAGCTAAGTATCCCATTCTTGCTGACTACGAAATGGAGACAAATGAAAAATGAGACTGAGGAGGTGAAACAAAGATGTCTACTCTGTACTGAACAAGGTAGAGGTCCCCATAAGGGTTACCCCACACTGATGGTAGGAGATGTAGAGTTTGGTTTGTCTTTTTCAGCATTTCACATTAGTGATCTCATGTCAGAATATTGCAACTCAATCACTCTTTTTAAAATTAATGACAGGCTTAGAACAGGGCTGCAGTATGTTAGATAACGATTGCCTGTGCAAACTGACATTAATGACACACTTAGGAAACATGAAACTTTATTTGATGCGTCCTGCAACTAATATAATTTTTCTGTTGACGTTAAGTTTGTGCATGAACTTTTTATTTGATCAAATAAATTATTTTCTAACAAGAGCAGATGTTAGTTTTAGGTAAACCAATTTAATTCATTGATTTATATTAATTTACAGTGTAGTATATCATAGGAAAACAGATATAAATCCCACGACTTACTAGGTCTGTTGTATCCTTGACTAGCCCTGATGTAAGACATTTCCTCAAGATGTGTAGACAGCTCCTGATTTTTGAGGGGAAGACACCCTTCAACAAGGCAAGATAGAGTCACAAGAATGTGACTACGGCTATCTGCAAACCTAAATACCATTTTCTATCCTTTCATTTTCACTGAAGCTTTGAAGTAAATACTAAAGGAGCCAGAACTGAGCAAATTACCTGAGGACTGAAATATTTTTGACATAAGTCTCAAATGCAGTTCAAGTCTTTTATACTTCTTCTCCGTTGTTGTAGTTTTGTTTCATCTCAGAATGTGAGTGACGGTAGTGATGATGGAAAGATTGGACAGCTGGCCTCAGTTCCCCATGTTGGATACAGATGGAAACACTGTGAGATGCTCTTTCAGGAGCCTCAGAGCCTGTGCAGCAGAAATATTTAACTATTTCTTGCTGAAGGAGTTGTGCAACAGGAAGGATCCATTTCACATCCACTACTTCAGCAGGTCCTGTATGCTAAAAGATTTCCTCTCTAAGTGGAAAGGCTGTAATTTCAAACCCATTTGCAACTAATGTGCTGAATTTGCTGTGCCAGCATGAAAATTTCTCAAATCTCCTTACAACCATAGGGCTCAGTAAAAAGTTGCTGAGCAATCCCTACTTTGATCTATCCACCAAATATGGGAAGAAAGCATTTGAGTTCTTCAAACATTTTTAAATATAACCAAGTCTCGGGCAATGAAATCGGTATGAAATCTGACTTAGAAATCAAAGCAATTACTTATTCCAAGTATCATCCTCTAGAAGGCAGTTTTTAACTACTTCTCTACCCAAATGACAGTTGCCCCTCTTAAACTACTTTACCAGTCTGTGTTTTGCTTCAATTACCATCCACTCCATGTCCCAAGGGGTAAGGGCAGGGGTTCCATCACAATGTGAAGTGGTGGAACTACAACTGGACTCTCATATTTTCTGCCTCAATACCTTTAAAATATGTAGGAAAAGGTAACGGGTGTAAGAAGCCATTTTATATTTCCCACTACCAACAGGTCAGTTCTCAGGCAGGTAACCGTAGGCAATTCTGGCTTCCTCTGTGCCATTTACAGCTTGAAGTAAGTAAAGAGCCGAGCCACACTTTTGCTGGCATAGGCAAAATAAGGGAAATACACAAGTTTTTAAGCATACAGGCTTCTAATGGAGGGCTTGTATGCTGAAAATTTTTCATAAAGCCTTGACTTATATACTTAAATAATCACAAATTTAAGGGGTTTTTTATATCATCTATAAAATGTTAGCAAATGTGCAACATTTGAGGGATAGGCAATTGATTCTACAACACTCTTTACTTTTTCATTATATACCCTTCTGGATTAATAAGATACAATTTTTAGATACATTATTGTATGCCATGCTAGACATAGCAAGAATGGGGCTGTTCCACAAGATAAGGTCACCAGGGGTGACCCCAGAAGAAAGCAGGGCAGTGCCCTCACTGGCAGGGCACAGTCCCAGAACCTGAGCAGAGTGGTAATTGTCAAATACAGTCAAGGTGACAAGTCAGGTCTGAGGTCAGCCCAGAACATCCAGTCAGGACCAGCAGGGACAGGACAAGACACAGGTCAGCCCACAGCTCTGCTCAGGCAAGGGCTGAGGCCCAAGCTCACCTGGAGCCCCAGGGCCATGGGCCCACGGGTCCAGGTTGGGGCTGGGCAGTGCAATTAAGGGCTGTCCCCCAAAAACATCAACAATGTCAATTAGAGCACTGTCTGCACTAATACTTAATGTTTCATAGAACGCCAAAAAATTTCACAGGTGGAAATCAAACACTGATAGGTGACTGACATGTTAAGTTTACTTTAAAAGGAAACAGCAAAACTTAATGAGGCTGACAAAGAAAAAAAAAGGACTGCAGGACTGTCAAACCACCACACAGGAGAGACCATATACATACTGTCCAGTGCAGTCTCCTCCTCCTTTTCTCTTTCAAATAATACTGGATAATAAGAACTCTCAGAAAATACATTGACTATGATTTATCATGATTCAGATAGAAATGTTAGTAAGTCATTGTGACATCTTTTTCATCGGCCTCCCTTTTTTAATGTGGCTTCTGAAGCCAAAAGGGCAGGTGCGTTGTATTCAGCCTCATAGTATTTTAGCAAACAAGACCCAGAGCACGTGAATAGATACTGTAAGTCAGCACTGACAGACAGAAACTTAAAAGGAAACAGAATAAAAATCATTACTACTCACAAAGGCCTCTTGCATAGTCGCCATCTAAGAGCCAGACTCATACACTTTGATAGAGTGAAGAATGCAACCTGAATTCTTTCATTTCTCTGTGATGCCAACACCTGACATGGCAGGCTTTCTGAATTGTGATCCGCTCTTTTCCTCTAGCAGAGTATTAACCATACTTCAAAAAAGGTGTGACATTTTTTTTTTTAAATATAAGTGGACAAATGAATACTTACACTCTATTGAAAAAATATCAGTAACTTTATGTGTGAAGAATGTGTGTGCAACGTGTTCTTATTTATTTTGAAATACCATCACATCTGTGAGTTCCTAGGAACCTTTATACTAGCAACAATACAAAAGTAGAAAATTAAAAAAAAAAAAAGATAAGCCTTGCTCCAAGAAATGTACTGTCCTTATAGGAGAGTAGGGACAATGGCTGAGATCAGATGGATAAGGTGCCAGATTAGAGGTCTTCATTGCCCAGGAAGTGAGAGATCTTTATCACTTGAACAATCAGACTAGGGGAGATAGGCAGGACAGGTTATGTACTGCCAAGTACTGGATCCCCTGTGACATCTGACCTGTATTATGGGATCTCACTTGAATTTTATTTTACTAGTGTAAGTCATAACTTTAGTTACATGATAATCTCTTCTTAGTCTGTCATTTCTAACTGATGTTTTCATTGCAAAATATCAAAGCAGACTGCTCTGCTGTTATTTTTATAACATTTGCATTTGTAGCTACATAAAATGACAGACATCTTTCCTGAATTAAGCTTAGCTTACCTGTAATATCTGAAGCATACACAGGTTAAATGACACCCTGAGTGCTATACAGTAGGCATTAGAAACCAAATTTCCTAATTTTTGATCCTGGGCTTTCAGTTCACAAGAAGGCAACTCTGAACAGGCAGGATTTGGAAAAAAGAATAGGGCAACTAGTATAAGGTCTCTTGGAGTTCAGACTGAGAACATTGTTCAGGAAACAATACTGGATGCTATTTTCTGTATAGTGGTCATGAAGAACTATGGCCAGATACCACACTTTATTTAGTTACTTACATGCAAAAAAAAGGCCTTCAGATTATAATTTTTCATATTTCTTGTAGCAAACAAGGAAATATTCTGTCATATCTTAAAGATAGCTATGACTATCAAGATAACTCAATTTCCCAGACATTGCATCCCCTGTTTATGTTTAAATCTCAGTATAAGAGAAAAGGCAACAGAATTATATCGGACCAAATTGACTAGAGTAAAATGGACTTTCAAAAATTGCATGGAAAAATAATCACAAAAAAACCCTTTCCAGACTCGTGCAAGTCCAGCTACTGAGTGCTAATTTTTATCAATAAATTCCTCCTTGAAAGCAGATAAGTAGAATCTGTTTAGAAGAAGCCATATTGGACAGAGGAAAAAGAAAAGGAAGGAAAAGAAAGGACAGAGACTCACTGGTACTGTGTGGTGGCAAGTAGAAATGGTTTGTTGATTTCAGAAAGGCAGGTGGCCAGATGTTCAGATGAAGATTTGGCTAAGTTTGCACTTTTAACTCAAGAGCTTTGTTTCATCATTAGATGCCTGGTACACAATAGCTTGTTTTAGAGAGGCACACAAGGAACAGAACAGAACAGGCTGTGATTCCCAGACAAGTGTTTTTTGTCACTGTTGAGGATGGAGGGCAAATAAATAATTTAAAAATGTATAAACACAGGTCTCTTTCCATTTCCTTTACCTCCTCCAATGGCTTCGTGCCTTCCTGCATATGCAAACACACCTGCCAGAGAGCAGAAACCACCAGTAACAACAACTAACCCCTCATGGCTTCGCCACATCTCCTCTGTGTCACTGCCTAGACCCAGAAAAAAGTCACATGGAGGCTGTAACTCAAGCCCAAAGGCAGAAGGAGGAGAAATATAATATTTACTTTATCTACATGCTATGGCATCTAAGGGCACACACTTAAGACCTTCATAGAAAGCCTAAAATAGAAGCTACACATTGTCATAGGAGTTCCCTTCCAACTAGCCTATGAAATAAAGCAGTTCACTTATGCTATGAATTCTAGCTGAGTTTTGATTTATTGACTTGGTAGCACAGCACGTTCACTAATGCCTGGCAAGCCACTTATAATTTAATCAGCTTAGAGAGCAGGGTACAGGAAAGTATAGGCTTATCATGCAGCTTATATGAAAACACAGCAAAGCCAGCTCCAAAACATTCCTCCATATTGAGTGGTCTTAAATTTTTATGTATAAAAATAGTAAGTTTTAAGTTCCAATGCATCTTTGAAGAGATCATATGTGGAACACGAAAGAACTAATGAAGGCTCCTGTAATTGATCTTATGAGTTGTGGAACTATTCCAGACAGCTGCAACTGCTCTTAGTCCACAGACATTTTGTGTGGAATAAAAGATTTAGTTTAGAGATGATGCATTCTTAAGGGTTTGTATCAATACACAGCACTCTAATATGAAACCCAGATAATTTTCAATCCATTATTTAATGCCACATACACACTGAAAATAGCTATGTTAGCAGTCATCGTGGGCAGATTTACATTTCTCCCAGTTTTTACATCCTTTTTTTTCAACTAATATTTTAGCAGAAATTAAATTACTCCCAACCCTGTCCTGTCTTTCACTTCCAGTTCAGACTTATCTGGCAATAAACTCAACCTCTTAGCTTCTTTTTCCTTGCTTCATTATTGTGCACAAGTCTACTCCCCATTCCTCATGCCCTCAAGCATTAAGTCATCTTAGCTGTCTGCTTTTGCTGACTTGATTTCACTTCATAACTTTATTTTCTGCCATATCAGATTATTGCTATCATTCAGTGTCACTTATTGTGATACAATATCTAGTAACAAAATATTTAACTAAAACAGATTGAGAAATAGATAATGCTATATTCCTGACCTAATGCAATTTTTTAATTATGTGTATTATCAAAGCGTTTACTAATGGCTTGCAGTAGAAGACCACAGAAAATACAGGTGGGTCTTTATTCACTCACAAACAACTCAGCATTTCTTATGGAAGGTGTACTATAGAAATCATAGATTTCCATTTTATCACCTAAGGCTCATCTGTCCAATACTTTCCATGCCACATATTGTCAGGTGTTCAGCAAGTGCTGAGGATGGCCAAAATGTCTAACCATAACTGCTAGTACAGACAAAAAAAAATAAGCAGACTATTTGTTGTGTCCAGAGGGAATAGGTTTGGGGTTTTTTCAATGGCAGCATGAAATGTGCCAATTGAAGCCACACCTCAAGATACAGATGTACATGTTGGATTTTAATACCAAGATTAACTCAATCTATCTTTTTACACCCATGTCCTACTGCTTATTGAAACACATTTAGTAACCATTTGTTGTGGTTTAGCCCCAGTCAGCAACTAAGCACCACACAGCCGCTCGCTCACTCCCCCCAGCCCAGTGGGAAGGGGGAGAATCAGAAGAGTAAAAGTGAGGAAACTCCTGGGTTGAGATAAAGACAGTTTAATAGGCAAAGCAAAAGCCACACACGCAAGCAAAGCAAAAGAAGGAATTCATTCACTACTTCCCGTGGGCAGGCAGGTGTTCAGCCCTCCCCAGGAAAGCAGGGCTCCATCACGCTTAACAGTTACTTGGGAAGACAAACGCCATCACTTTGAACATCCTCCCCTTCCTTCTTCTTCCCCCAGCTTTATATACTGAGCATGATGTCATATGGTATGGAATATCCCTTTGGTCAGTTGGGGTCAGATGTCCCAGCTGTGTCCCCTCCCAGCTTCTTGTGCACCCAGCAGAGCATGGGAAGCTGAAAAAGTCCTTGACTACTGTAAGCACTACTTAGCAACAACAAAAACATCTCCATGTTATCAGCACTGTTTTCAGTGTAAATCCAAAACATAGCCCCACACTAGCTACTATGGAAAAAAATTAACTCTATCCCAGCTGAAACCAGGACACCATTGATTAAAATTTTACTTGGATCATAGCTATTAAAAATTAGCAAGGGATTTCCTTAGAAGTGGAATCTGAATTGTTTGTTTCAAAAAAGATTCCAAAGATTTTATGCTTACATTTGAAATATATAGAAATAAACCAAGGAAGTCATCAGGCAAGGAATCAGGCATCTAAAGATTCCTAAAGAAATAATGCAGTTGACTTCATTAGCATACATCATCCTAGTTTTGTCACGATTTCAGCTATACAACCAGATAAATTCATTATATTTCTTCTTCCACGATCTTATTTCATGACAACTGACCTCATTCTCCTCTCCTTAATGCACACTGTCATTGCTGTTGGCTTTACCTACATATGGAACAGGTAGATCATCTACCAACCTCTCCCTTTTGCTTCCACCCTTAATAGGAAGATGAGGTACCAGCTTGTCCTCCATGCAACACCCCAACTGAATATTTAGACTACTCTAGCACTTGGATTCCCCTCTAAGGCAGGGGAATTATTGTTAGTTAGGTTTTGCAGGTGGAAAAGCCAAAGTCTCTGATTCTCTATTGCTTTTGTCTTGCTATGTAGGGTATAGCAGTTATCTATGTTGCTATGATAGCATCTTGGATTACTTGGTCAGTAAAGAGCACAACGTAACAGGCACAAGCCTGAAGCATTCAAATTTTCAACAGAAGATTCTAGTTAAACAAATTCTAGTTAAATTTACAAGTGTAAGCATTATTCAGGATTTTTTAACATTATCATTCCCTTTGCTTCAGTACAAATAACCAAGTCCAGGACAAGAAAGAATCGGGCCCAGAATGCAGCTGCTACATATGCAAACAGAAAAAAAAATGTCCAAAACTCAAGATCATCTGAGCAAAAGCTCTTTCTGATGTCACATTCTCTAAAAGTATGTAAACATCATTAAAAATATATTAAGGCAGATGATAGGTATTTATTACGTCTTAGGAGAGCTGTTTGTCACTGTAGCACTCCACAATATGAAACAAGAGCACCAGTATAATTTCACTGCAGGGGAGTATAATTTTGCCACCACACTTGAGGAATTGTGGCTCAGCTGAGGAATAAGACACATTTACCCATTGATTGAATAAATATTCTTATCTCATAAGAATTCCAAATATAACCTGGAAGGTCTGTCTGTTTTAAAAATTCTAGCTGCATTTCTGAAGAAAAATAAGAAGCAAAAGCTTTGGAATTGTGCTAAAATGGAGTCATACTATGATGAGTACTGCATTATATTACAGGATGAGTGTTATATTGACTACTGAATTCCCTCTCTCTAAAATGAAATTAATTTAACTCTAGCTTCAAATCCACAAAAGGAGCCTCATACCTCTTAGACCTGAAGTCGAAATATTGAAGAACACAGTTCCTTTCAGTGGCTTGTATTGCCATAACTACATTAAATTTCATTTCAGGAGTTGCCAACTGAAAAATATTACCTCTTCCTCCCTCAGATGTTTTGCAGTAGTTCTTAGAAACAGAAATATATCCATCTGTAATCTATTAATTCTACTGACATGATGGGGAAATCTGAAAATGGGTGAGTATATATCAGGCTGAAGGAAAGAGCTTTTATTTATAGCTTCCTAAATTCCTCTATGTGAGTGGTTCAGGACACACCTGGAGTCCTTCAGAGGAATCAGGGAGCAAACACCCTTTGATCCTGATTTACTGAATACTACCCCAAGGAATCCCTGCAAATAAAATAAAGTCTTTAGGAAAGACATTTACTGTAAAACCTGCTTATCATTCATTTCCCTGTTGATAATTTTTTTTGCATTCTTATGTTCAGATGCATACAAGTGTATCTGATAAGGTACAAGTTTTGACTTGCAAATATTGTTTATGATAGAATAATTATAAAATATTTTGTACAAGTACAGGAAATGCTCTTGCAGAAATCTAATTTACAGAATTGAACGATTCAGTGAATGTTTATATGTAGACAGAGAGAGAAATTAAAACACAGAAAATCCACTGGACAGAGAATGTATTCAGTTTTAATCAATTCCAAAAGAATATGAGACTATAAAGGTTCAGAAAAAGCAGAAAAAAAAAAGAAAGTAAGCAGATAAATACCTTTATAATATAATATGGAATAAAAGGGGAATTCTGGCACAAGAACATTCTGAAAATAGGAAGATGACTTTAGAAGAGCTAAATCTGGACAGAAACTAGTAGAAAAAATTCAAGAAATTAGCATCAGAAAACTAGTTACATTAGGAAAGTTGGATACTAAGGTTCAGAAAGCAAACATTTTGCAATTTTGCACCTACAAAATCTGCCTCAACTAGTAAAAAAAAAAAAACATGAGCATGGTGAAGACAGATGCACATTTATTGGAGTCTGCAAAGAGTACGGAAAAAGAATTTGGAAAGGTGTGAATTGCTCCATTCATCTACTATGATAACTCTGAAACCTATCTGTAGTAATCTAAAGATACCATCCTGAAACTGATACCTAATATAAAGCTCAATATCACTAATTCTCCTTGCAAGACAGAGCCTGAATACAAAAACTAGTAACTGAACTATTATTTTAACAGAATTCTAGGTTTATTTATTTAAAAATCCTAAATGCTAGTCAGAAATCACCCATGTTTTCCCCCCTGAGCTTTCAAAGCCTTATAACTGTTACAACTAATTTTTTGTCAAAAAAATTATTTCAATACTTGACAATTTAGAATGAGGGACACAAGGTAAAATAAACAGCAATCAAACTAAGTAGCACAAGCACTACTCCAAGGATGTTCTTTTTCATGTTTCATTTTAAAATCTCTGTTTTCCCCTATTTTTCTGAAATGGATGTAAAATGTGCAGTTTTGTTATAGTATAGTTATAGTTAAATCCATGGGCCTAATCATAGAATTAAATCCATTCACAAAGAATATGTGTGCCTTCTATTACCATTCACCAATGTTAACTCTGCAACATTAACATCAACACTAATTTCTGTTCTTTGTCCTACAAGGTGTAAGTCTGAAAATAATGCTGTAGAAACAAGAATGAGACTAATAATGCTGTTTGACTTCATCATAGACAATGAATGAACATGAAAACATGCAGGTTTACCGTAAAGGTCTGGCTTTAACTCTTGGGGAGAATTACTTTGTCTTTAAGAATGTTGCAAGAAATTGGCATTTTGTTCACTTAAAAACTAAATTTAACATTGCAGGGAACTATTAACAGCTAAGGAGTGACTGAACATATCTAACAGGTTCATTAAATTTGAAGCGTTAAGACTTGCTATTTTAAAGAATCAACAAAAGCAAGGTCCTGAAAAGGAAACTTTGCCAGTAACTGGCCAAACAACATTACCTGGCATGACAGGAAATCAGTACGTGGCAACAAGCCAACTTCTAAAGCTTTCATCAGCTGTTTTAATCACCAAAGATTATTATTTCAACTTTAAGAAGCTTATGTGATTTATCTTCATAGGTTTGACAAAAGAAAGTCAGCAGTCATTCTGAAAGAGGCACTACTATTGTGCTCTGTGATATTTTAGACTGTCAGGAAGTAGTACAATGTATATGATATACTCTGTGTAATCCCTACATTCCTGATTGTATAAGCCACAACAGAAAAGCTCTATGTGATGATGACCACGTACTTAAGTGTGAAATTGGACATAATGCAGGACCAGTGTTGTTCTTTTCTTTCCTCCATAATGTAATTACATGTTATGGAAATGCAGAAGAATCTATGACTGAAAAAGAAAGGTTCATTCTTCCTCTTAGAAAGGTTACAAGAAAGTCATGCTTTCTCAGGAGACCAGGCCTAATGTAAAGAAGTAATTTTTTAAGAAGCTTGTAACATAGAAATAATTGATGGACTTTTGCTACAAACTATGTTAAATTATGTGAAATACATTTATCATGACAGAGACCACATGTCAACCACAGAACAGATACTGTACAGATCTGAAAATACAGGATGATCACAATTCCCTAAGCAACTGTCTCCAACCCTGCCCTGACAGGCACTCCTACTTCCATCTCCCAGGGTTCCCAGAGGGATGAGAGACCCTTCTCCTGAGACAGCAAGGCTCCTCCTTGCTGCAGTGAAGTGGTACTAGCCATGGTGATAAAGCTTACAGGACGTGGCAGCAGCTTTCACTTGCTATCACTTCTGTTCTCAAGGCAAGCAGTGATCTCCCTAGATAATAAATTCCCTGGGATACTAGATTTTCCATAATATGCATAATATATTTTACAAAGTTGAAAACAAGTGAAAAGGAAGTACCCCACTTAAAGCCTAGTCTCCTTCTCAGATTTATAGTCCTACAATATTACATTTTGACAGCAATATTACATTTTGATAGCACTGAACTCCGTGGAAAAAAAACCATATTGACTTCATGGCAGTCAAGAATTCTCACTGGGCGATCTCTTTGGGATTCTCTTTCTGAGCCATTAAACCTAGACCATTAACTTCCAGCAATTTAGAGGATGAACTTGTCCAAATTCATATGCAAACAATACTACTGATTTAAAAGTGTAGTCTGATGGAGGTTTCAGAGAAACACTTCAGTCTTGAATAGGACCATTTCAAAGCTTCAGTTTTGGAAAGATTTTTGGGAACCTTGGTAAGATAGGCATTAACAATGCTAAATATTAGAACAAAACTAATTCTGAGAGGTTTTTTAAATAGTAGAGTATTTAATATCATCTGATATCTGATTTGACTTAAAATTTTGAATCATTGGATTCACTTTCAAACTGGCCCAAGATCTTAAAGGAAAATGAGAGTGGATAAAATAAGGACTTTTATTCAAGAAGATAGATGCCTTGGCCTTCCATATTAACCATCCTTATGTCAAAAGATTACTTACTATTATATGCTGTCAGAGACCAAGAATGGTCTTTGACTTTCTTCATTAAAAGTTCCACCACCTACACCATTTACCAAGTAGGCAATTGTCAAGAAGATACCTTCTCATACTATTCATTTACTATTAATAGAAGATGCAGGGGCAGACATTTTTGACACCGTCCCAGAAGATATGTTTAGGTTATAAACATAGATCACAAGAGAAGTTCTAATGACTTTCTTGTCCTTTTTGTCCCTGCACATGAAACGTCACTGGTAAGAAGTGATATAAGATTTAAAGCTCTATTAATAAATAGCTGAATTAGGAAATTGCTGAAACTGGCTAAAAAGGACTTACTTTCTTCAGATTCCTTCTTAATTCCATAAAATATTAAAGTTTTCTCATAGGTATTTTATGGTATCCTTTTTCATAAAGAAGCTACCAGTTTTACACATACAAAAAAAAAGTTACCAGTTACAGACCAGTTCTATGAAGCATTAACTTTTATGGAAGTACATACTCTCTCTCACTAGACCACAACTGTATTTCTTGTCTGGGTCTACAGGGAGAAGACACTGAATTTTATGCTCAGGACAAGATTTACAGCTTCTAATGAGACAGTTTGTGAACTAACAAAGAAAGGTTAAAGTCTGAAGAACCACTGTACCGCAAAATAAAGTTGCTACAGACACACGTCTAGAAGAAGAAAGCCTTTCTGTCAGCTTTCACTCCTTCCCCCATTTTTATAGAATGCATTTTGGTAAATGTATAGAACAAAAACCATAGACACAACTTTCAAGCACTTTGTAAATGCATTAACTCAGTGACCACACAAAGCCATCTGGCAATTCCCACATCCTTCCTACAGGCCTACCAATAAAATACAGACTTTAGTAGTAACCTCCCTTAAGGTCCAGGTCTACCAGCACTGGGAACACGCCATCCTCCTTCACAGCCTAGAAAACAGACAACTCTTGCATCATGCCCTGCCAGATCAAACAGCCAACAGAACGCCAGAGCAAGAGGACCTCACACAAAGAGCAGCCTGTCAACACCTTGCTCCTTTTAAGCTGAAGTGTCTGCAGATAAAACTCCTCCATCACTCATAACTGAGGAATCATCACACAGTAAAGTTAAAAAAAAAATCACGTCAGACCATTGAGACTCAGGCTGTTTAAGAGAGCAACAGCATGAACAGGAACAGCTTAACTGGGACTACACGATAGTCAGAGGACTATCTGCAGTTTGGACTGGACTTTACTCACTATTTGGTGTCTCCCTCTTTAACAGTCTCTTCTTTTCAACTTCACTCCACACCTTTTCATCTTCTTTTGCCCTACTCTGTTTCCTTCCATTCCATGTTCATTTTTTCACATTTATTTTACTTCATTACAACTCTACTTACCCTCCACAAAAAAATTGTGACTCCAGGCTGATGTTTCCTACAATCATACTGTTCCTTCTCTTCATCCATTATCACTCTTTCCAACTCAGTCTAAAACTGCATAAAACTTAACAATCTACTTCACAATTTCCTTGAAATTGAGACTGCCTTTACTATTTTACATTTGTCAGGTGCCTGCCAGAAAAGGTGTAAAAACAATACTAGAAAAGTCATAATTAAGGACAGGGTATTATGGACTTACAATTAATAACACGCATTATCTTTAAGAATTACAAAATTCCCAGTTTAGTTTATATGTGACAAAACAGTGAGTAAACAGAAACTCTAAAACACTGGCCTCAAAAATTCATTATTATATGGACTGAAATATTTTGAGATGTTTCAGTTACACATAGTGCATATGCTATGATTCACAGGAGGCATCTGCAAGCACAAGTGGCCTGTTCCTGACTGTCTGCCACTGTTGCTGTGGTTCTTTTGGCCATTTCTGGCTGCTAATGTTTTGACTTCTGTACATACCATCATTCAGACAGATGGTAATATTATATATGTTGTAATTCAAGGATATTTCCCACTGGCAGCAGAGACAGACAGGATTCATAAGGAAATGTAAACAAATACCTATAAAATAAAAGTATTCAGAATTACTGTATGTTAAAATCATCGTTAAATTTAAAAATTCATCATTTAATACAAGTTCTTCAGCACCTAGAGTCCTTTGCATAGCATGCAATGGGGCATTTTATGATTATTACAATTATTTTTTGCATTCAAATATGTACTAGATCTCTCACAGGGCAGGGGGGAGGGGCAGGGGAGTGGAGAATGAATGACAGTCCCTAATCTAAGGAATTGACAAGGTGGGACTGTTGTAACTTAGAAGAAATGATGAAGCACAAAGGATTGCTGAAGGAAACTATAGAAGAATCATGTAGTTTTGCAGTAAATATCATCATTGTTGCACCAGAACACAGTGAGAGTAGGTGGGAACAACATGGGTTTAGATGTTTTGAATTTGAAGAACACTGCTGCAATTCATATAAATTGTACAGATTTGCTTTTGCCTGCTTTTAGGGCTGTTGAAATATTTTGTTTCTTCTCCTCTGTCCATTCTCTCCTCCAGTTTAATCCCCTTTCATAAGATGTTGCAGCACTGCTCATACACAGGAAGCCCAGCTCCATGATGACAACTGCAAAACTGATAGCTCTTCCATGTTCCACCTGTTTTGTAGGCATGAAAACAACTACCTTTGCAACAATTACAGTCTAAAGTGAAACAGTGTGTATAAATCTGCCCACACCAACAGGCAGGAACTGAGAAGGTGAGTGTGACAGTTCATCTTTTTTTGAATTGTTTGGTGAGGATATTGCAAACATTATAGTCACCTATCACGCAATCTCTATATATACACCTTAGAAAACATGAAAAACAGGAATGCAAATTTGTGAATCCTATTTCTAAATCTCTTTGGATTTAGTCAGTGAAAGAAAAAGCTTTTAATGAAGAGCTACATCCTATTCATGGTTAAATCAGTGTAAATCTAGCATAAAACCACTGCCTTAATAGAAATTGTTAAGAATTTACAGAATCTGTCATAATCAGTTTTTAACCATTTTCCTGAAAAACCTTCCTACAGATTCAAACTTCAGCTTCAAATTACAACTGAAAACTCCTGAGGAAAAAAATGCTGTAATTGAGCAGGAATAGCCTTCAGTATTTTTTACACAATCATTATAGTTACCATAAAGTTTCCATGACTCACAGACATAGGGAGAGCAAAACAATGGCAAACCTGCCTACATCTGTGGTGAACGGCAGGTGCAAAAGTCAGGGCTCCGCCTTTGAACTCTCCCAGTATTGCAATTTAGTGCCTAGTTGTCATTCACCATCCCTTTACGTCACATTCTTCCACTACAACTGTCAGGAAGCCCGAAATACAGTTACAACCTAATAATATATTTCAGACCAAAATAAAAAAAAAAATACTGGCTTCCATTTAACATGAGAGCTTAAATGTAAACTTCAGCCAATTAACGCTTAGCCTCTTATTTTTAAACATATAAGGTCTAGAACTAAGGAATTAAAATGTGCTCCATGCTGTTAAGATCTTTTGTTTAATAGAATTTACTTGAGACAGTTTGAGGTGAAAAAATACATACAAAGAGAATTATCATTTATATTTTTAGTATATTAAAACTTGAAAAGTTTTCTTACATACACCAATGTAGGACACATTGTTTCCTCTACTTTTGCATCTGATCTCTCACAACCATAATCATCTAGGATTACCACTAAACATGTACATGTTTTTAAAGGAGGCTAATCTTACTTCAGTTTGAAGTAGATAGGGTTAGACATTAAAGTCTGCATGAATAGTCCATTTCCTATTAGGACTCATGCAAGCTACCTGTCCTCTGAGGCTCCAGTTTTGCAGCTGTCATCTTTCCCAGCGTTTGGGCAATGAAGGAATCTTTTGTTCTACTGAAAAGTGGTGCATTGTTCCCTGCTCAGGTGCCCAGAACAAAACATATAAGGCAATACAATGAGCTTCTCTCCAGACTGGTTTAAGGGGTTTTTTTTTCTTTACGGAAGATTTTTCGCTGAACGAAATTTTCCTTGTGCAGGCTAAGAAAGATTGCAACTTTGCATTTAAGATCTTGAGATACGTGATAAAGATTTCAAAATATTTTTAAATGGCATTAAGTGTATAAGCCAAATCTAGTCTCTTTACGAACATAGTTATAACAGTAAACAGAATGGTTTTACTTTGCTTGAGCTATCCCTACACTTCATTTATTTCAACAACAACATCCAGGTTATTTCCAGACATTTCCAAAACACTATTCAGCTGCTTTTATTTATTCTGATTGCTAATCAGAAATCCCCACCCTCTGAGTTTCCCTTGGCTTGATCCCCCTGAATTGCTAGAGGAAAGCTCTTTAGCATTATTTTTGCCTATTTCATATATTTTTTTAATCTAACCCATTACAGAAAGGGGCTGCCTCATCACCTCTAACTCACATTAAGTTCATGAAAACAAAGAATTACAAAGGCCAATCAATTGGCTGTGGAAGAAATTCCCTGTGAAACACATTGTCTGATTGATTTTTTTATATTCTCAGATATATGTTCAGCTCTCTACAAGATTATTTCAAAAGTTAGGCAGAACTCTCTAGAAAGAGAAAGAGATTTCTCTACTCTGAGGAGCAACTTTCTTCATTCTCAAGGGTGAGAAAATGTCAAAGCACAGGTGTAGTAGGTGAATAAATGAGTGTTAGATCAAGGAGGCAAGAACCTAACTCATAAAAAACTGAGTGAGTCCGCATTCACGTTTTTGTTTGGGTTGGGAATGCACTTTTGGTACAAATCTCTTAATATTCCTTAGTTAACATGCTTTGGATTTGCACCACAGAGTTGTCTCAGGCCACACAGAATGGATCCCTTTACATGAAACTAAACCGAGAGATGTGCATCTTTTTAATGCCAACATAAGCATGCGTCAGTGCTCCAATCCCCAATTGGCATGCAGACCAGGGGACCAGACTAGAGCTAGACTGACATAAAACCTCCAAAACATGCACAGCATGGGTTCTGGGTCCTCAGAAACAATTAGGTTTCTTTCCAGATCTGTTTATATTCTGTTTCACTGCTTGTCAATATAGACACAGACGATAAATAGGCTTTCCTAGATCAACAGCACTTGCTGGGCAGCAGAGGGTATTGCACAGCATTTGATGAAACTGAAAAGGCCGCCAAACTGGCTGAAGCAAAAACCCCATCACCTGTGAAAAATACAGTTATCAGGAGGAGAGTTAAGAATAAGCCACCTTTATTTCTATTCTATTTGTCTGTCACTTTCTACTGAAAGAATCAACTACTTTTGTTCTCATTTTAATAAAAACTGGCTCCTCTAAGAAAAACTCAGAGGCTTTTAAAATCAGGAACTCACTATAAAGCAAAGATCTACGCACACCCACCTCAAAGTCCTGCCTGACCATGGGTCTCATTGCACATGCATCACTCTGGGGTTGCTGTGCCAACTCAAAACACGTATCTCAAATATCCAGGGACAGCCTCCATGCCGCAAGAAGGAACACAAAGCACACAAATGAGAGGTATACCCAGTATAAAGCACTGCAGAGATTCTGGAAGTATTCACGCCAATCCCTTTTACCAAAAGCTACATAAGCTAGAAACAGCTTACTGCAAGAAAGTGACTTAAGCTCTTTATACCATTTACACTGTACTAAGCTCCACCCATGCAGGTGTGAATGTTCTGAATTAAAGGGCATAGCATGCAAAAGCACTTGTGATTTAAGTTCTGGTTAAATATAAGCTATCAACTGGGCTCCTAAATAGGGTGAAATAAATCATGTTTAATGAAGATATTCTGAATATAATATTAAGCTCTTTCTTTATTGGGAGAATATTTTGAGGTGTTCTTAAAAGGTATTACATGCATTTCTTAGCTGCAGGTTGATCATAAGGTCCTGCTCATCACTGCCTTGCCCATTTTGTACCAGAAGATGGTACAATGCATGGTGTGTAAAGCTATCAGTTCAGTGTACTCATCTTGACATCAATCACATGAAAAACAGAAGGGTAAGTACAGGTCATTACGTAATTAAGCCCAGAGCTTACTGCTAGTAGCATTTCGTATTTGATATATGTTCATCCTGACAAGCTAGAGAAACTATAAAATGCGGTTACCATTAATGCACCTTTGAAAAATGCTTTCTGAATTTATGATAATTAACTTTATTTACCAGCAAATATAGATACAACTTATAAAACTTCCACAGTTCTGTGAAGTGATAAATGGTTCTCGCATCTGCTGTATTGATAAAAATGCTTAGAAAGGCAGCAGTTACTCAAATCCTGCTAAGGAGTCCTCAGTGGTACATTCCAATAACATACAGTCTCAGTGAAGAACCTTCCTGTGTTACCCTACTGTTATCATGTAGTTACAGGTACAAGGTTGGCTGCTGTTGTTTTGCCCCAGCTTGCAAACTGCTTATTGTTGGATTTCCTCACTTTTGATGTCTGACCTACAGGTGCTCAGAAGGTTTGCTGTATCAGTTAGTGGATTTATCTTTTAACTCCTATAATACTAACATTAACTAACCCTTCTAATTAATTCACACATTAAATATCTCAGATCACTAATTTAGTAAGGTTTATTAAAAAAATGGAAATATAGAGCTGGAAAGATCAGCCACAATCGCACAGGGGAACAGTAGGTGGAAGAAAAATTCTCTTCCAGCTTCTCAAAAAGCCAGTCATATGCTAGTAGCATTTAGGAGGAAACATCCAGAAAGGATAAGCTTTTCTGTAATCCTACCTGATAATATTTCTTTTGTAATCTGCCATCTGAATGTATTAAACACCTCGTAAAGGAAGAAGTGTCTTTCGTCTTTGTACTTGACTGCTATATTTCTGCAAGGTGGAAAGCAGACGGGTTACACTGTCACCTTTGGAGTACACTATTTTCACTACAAGTCTACTGAATAAGATGTAGAAAGAGAAATTTGTCTTCTGCCAATTAGGAGCAGCAAATTACATCTATGCTCAAAAGACTGCTGAACAAATCAAGTCTGTGATGTGAGGTATGGGAGAAGCAATCTTTTTTCTTGTAATTTTGGCTGTCACAGAGTGCAGTTTCAGACTAAATGAAATCCAATCTAATGGCCACCAAAAGGGGCATCTCTGCTCCTCATTTCTGCCTCCACTTGTGTGCTCTAGCCCTTTCCTTTGCATTAATGACTGTGTGGCTTCAGGATGTCTCAGCTCAACCAACTGATCTGATAGAAAACTAAGCAACTGAAAAAAAAAGACTGGTTTTCTGTCAGATCAGCAAACTGAACTAATTCATCCTATGACCATATGACTCCAATAAATATATTTCTGTTAATACAGACAGCGAACTTTCAAAGTTGTGCACTTTTGAAACTGCTGTAAAGAATGAGGTGGGAACATGTAGCTAGCCATAAGGAAAATATAGAAACATTCTGTTTCAAAGATTAGCAGATAATAGATTGACATTTGGGGATTCTTCAGAGTGTTTTTAGTGAAAAGTTCCCAATACAATGAACTTATATTCTCAGGCTGCAAAGAAATGCAAATAAAACCTTCATTATCTTTCTATTCTTGCTTAGATAACGAATTTCAGAATAAATAGTAAGGCAATATAACAAAATGTCTTTAAAACTGCTTGTACTTCAATCATTGATGATTACAAGAATTGCTTTTGTGATTTCCTAGGTTGCTTGCAACATATTTGAATAAGTAAGACACTGTTGACTGTGATGTTCGAAAGAAAGCTCCGTTCATCAAACCCACTAATTATTCCAAGAAATGTAACGAGTGCTCCATGCACACAGAAAAGTAGCTCATGTAAAATTCAGAAAATTACTACAGTTTATTATCATAGAGACCGAGGGTGGGTATCTCTTTATTTTTCATTAATATTTTGCATTACTGTTGTCTTTCAACAATTGAATTTTCCAAAAGATTCAACACTTTGCATTTGTAAAACAGAGACATATTTCCAAACAAATTTTTCAGCTTGCTTTTTATCTCTTGACATGTTGAAATTATTTTTCAGTGCTGTACATTAGTTATTAGTTATTTACATTAATATCTTCAGGGGAGGATTGAGACATTGCTTTAAACTTAACTTGCAATCAATGAAACTGCTGTTTGCATGTGTAGCTCCAAAATAGTTTAGCTCTTGTTCTGCAAAGGTTTGAGTTACCAACAAGTGACTAACTTTGTTCACGTAGACACAAATATCAGCTTTCAATATGAAATCAAGTACAACAGGGGTGAGATGACAAATATATAACACATACCAAATCTGTACTTGAATTAGTTCTTTTGCAAGCATCCTCACATATTTGCCACTTCTGCCATTGTTGAAAGACAGTTTTCCAAGGACAATTAGTACTCTTCAAAAACACCTATAGCAAAAGGACCAGGATTAGGGCATTCATTATCCTAATTTTCTGATTTTAGCAACGTACTTTTTAAGCTTACTGATTTCCCACAGAAATTTATTCTTGTCCACTAACTGCTGCAAGTCCTCCCAATTCTGGTGCTCAGTAGCAATTAAAGGACACTGATGTCTGTGCAAACATTCAGCTATTTAGCTATTTCTCTGTGGTAGTCAAATACACTGAAAAAGTTACTCCTGTGACAGTCTAGGCAACTGCATGGCACAGGTTTGTATTTCTTTCAAAAAGCAAATAGATAACAAGAAATGCAAACAGATTAAATGGATTCTTTTTATAATGCACAATATGCCAGGAATCGGGTAGCAAGTCAGCCATAAAATTTGCTCCATTACACACACCACCTAAACACATTTCCATTATGGCCTGTGATTTTTTTCTTCACTCTTCACATTGCAACTCAGTTTGATGTGATGGAGATTTTAAGTACTCTGAAACTGTGTTTACGTTATCAGTCATTTCAATATAGTATTTATACAGTCAAAATTTTAATAGCCTTACTCTTACCTCTATTCTCCATGATTCTTAATTCACATCTTTTGTGCTTTACAAGTACTTCTCCTAGTAACATCTTTTTGTGATTCGTCCTTAGAGCCTAACATGACATTTGTCAAGATGGTTATCAAATACTTAAAAGTCAAGGCTAAGTACTTCAGAATATTAACTTCCACTAGAAAATATGCATATTTTTTAAATCAAAGTACACGTTTTTTTCAACTATTGTTTCTCTCTACTGAGGAAAAATATTTTTAAAGATATTTATTTATATTTATTAAGAAACATAAACCCTAATTTCTATAGAAGTTAGAACATCTGTCATAGTAGGAATATAATTCTATGAAAAAAAACCCTGGAGAGACAGTGACAGCCTGCAATATTTGTAATTTTTGTCTATAAAGTTAAAATCAGAAAAAACAGGGACATTGGAACTTGATTATGTATGCTTTGCAGGAATGCCACTTCCATTAGACTATTATTACACCCTTAGAATCTTTATAAATAGATCTATACAGAATCTATAAATAGATCAGGAAAGATAAATGTTAGTATGACTTCAGTTTGCAGAACAAAAATGTCACATTTCAGCCCAAGAAAGAAGTAAAAAGGAGAGAAATGTTGGCTTCTGGCTATTTGTATCCTGACCATGTTTTCTAGCTGTATCTCTAACCATTTGTGCTAAATCTGTAATTTGAGCATATTTCTGTTTAGACCCCTGGGCAAAAGCATGTTCCACTCATCTCTAGCAAGGGCACATGAACATCATTCTGTATTTTGCAATCTTCAGGAGAAAGTCTTTGTAGGAAAAGCTGCATTTGCATACCCAGTACAGAGAGGACACAAGATATGCTGACCACTTAGTTTCTTTTATTAATTTTACTAACAAACCAGGCTTTTAAATCACGTACAATCTTCTGGACTAACCATTCTCTTTATTTTCTTCTTCAACTTGCATGAGCAATCACTTTTCTATGAGAAGCAGCTTACAAGAAAGGGAAATACTATTGCAATGCTTATCATTTGGCTAAGCTTTAGTATTTCAGACCACCTTGCAGGCTGCCTTCCTTTGAAGAGAAATATATGTAAAAGTATTGAAGATTTACAATTGTCAGTGGAAGAGTTTTGAGGTTAACAAGTTTTTCTGTAACCCTATCAACTTGTAATTTGCCTCCATTTCAAATGCTGGCAGGTAAATTTTGCACATCTCAACAGTTTTGCACCACCAGGGCTTTAGCTTAAGCTGATGTATTTTCTAACTGGCTAACCGTGCTTCTTTGATCTCTGTGAGGCCCTGCCAGGTGGAAGTTTCCTTAAATTCTTGAGTTTCTTTGGGCTCTATTTGGCTTCACAATAACATCCCCAGTAACTGTGCACACCCATCCCCTACTGGGTGGGGTTTTTTCCAGAGAAATACCTGGAGAGTTAAAGGTCAAATGGGTGTAGGTAAAAGGTAGCCAAACACATAGCATACCTCTACTATGTAATTTAACACTTGCCATAAAGAAAATGTTAAGCTTTCTTGCAAAATACAAAGATGTAAAAACAGCTTTCACTCACAAACACTCAAAAAAATAGCATCACTTTTATTACTGTACTAATAATGTAAAGAAAGCAGCTTTGCTTTATTTTTCTAAGCTCAGGAAAGTCTACCAAAGGAACCAACTAGAGTAACCCATTATACTGATTTGGGGATTTTTCAACTTAAGATCTCTTTCTCCATTTTTTGTGCAATAAGTTTGTAGTTGCAAGACAGCATTGAAGAGTTTGTTTATTAAGATTACAGTTTACTATCTACTGTATTATTGCCATTGGAAACTAACTTTCCTCCCAAGTTATAGGAGGCTTTTTCATTCTCTCTGGTTTTTGGTGATATTTTTACACATACTATTGCCACATGGAAAAGTATTTTTAGCCAGGTTTCTGCAGTATATTTCTGCTTACCTGGAGATCTTTGCATCATGTTTCATTGTGTAGTGTTAATGTGCTTTAATGTTTTCTCACTTTTCCATTAACCTTCTCTGAATTTGCACAATTCATTGAACAACAATAAAGAGTAACAGATTCATACAGGACAGAAAAGAGATAGCAGTGTCACCTCCGTGTTATTTGAAGATGTTTCTCCACACTTCTGCTTTCAAAAGATATGGCTACACTAGATCAAATCAGAAGAACTATCATCTAACCCACTTTTCCCTCTAAAAGTGACAAATAACAGCTGCTTGACAAGAATATAAATGAGTGGATACTTATAGCATAACTTCTGCAGAGAAAATTTCCTCACCATGCCCATGAATATGTATTGAAATCTACCTGGAGAAGTCTCTGGTTTACAAATTACCAAATACTTCATATTTAGAATGACAAACAATACTTTTTCCAGCATCTCAGAGACTAGCCTTCATTTGAATCAATGGTTCTGTCACTAAGCTCAAAATAAAATTACTGTCTGATACATAATTTATGATCACTGTAGATACAAGAGTATCTAATTAAGCGAAGATCACCTGTTACTTCAAATTCCACCTTTCATTCTCAATTCTCACATTACAAATACAAAAGCAGCCATGGATTTGAAATAGTTCTCCAGAGATCCATGAACAATTCAATTATTTTTCCTCTCTTTCCAAAGAACATGTCCGTGAGAAGTATTTAGTGGTTCTTTAGCAGATTTTTAATTATGCAAGACAATATTTATGTAGAAAATTGAGTCCTTCTGTGATTGAATTTTCCCACGAGACTTGGCTGAGGAGTGTACTGGGTCTGGCTAGGATGAAGCTAATTTTCTTCATAGTAGCCCATATGGTGCTATGTTTGTATTGATTATTGCCTACCACACAGGATGTATTCTGATCATTCTGATCTCTATCAGTTTCAGTTTGCAGGTTGAGGTTTCTAAAGTCGGATTTACAACAAAGACAACGTCATGGGAGTAGCTACAAAAATACTACTTCACAAGTACTGTTCATGACTGAGCACAGTTCAATTAACTTATTCTGACATCTGATGAAGATGCTGCATAAAAGGCAGTGGAAGATAATGGTGCTATCCTTGTAAGCCTGAGCTTTCATGCATTGGCAACAGATATTGGCATATGGTCGAAAGTACCAAAGAAAAATGTCAATGTTAATGCTGCAATAAAAAGAAAAGCTGCCTTTTCTTTTATCAGCTAATGGTATTTCTACAGCTTTCACATTACAACTTTGTTTTCCTATCCCAAAGAAACATTCATGAACATAAACATACAAGAAGAGGCTCCAAAGATAATTGTCTACATTCAGAGCTGAAATCTAATTCTCATTCAAACAATTTTATTCTACATTTTCCCTGTTCCTAAATCTCATGGACATTTTCGCTAATGTTCCCTGCCTACTTCTGTTCAAAGTACTGATTTTTATGCGCAACGTTTAACTTCCCCTTCATTTCCTTCTGTTTGCAAATTTGTACGTATAATTTAAAAAAAAACCATGCCTCTGTATTTCACTTACCAAAATCCACGGGAGCTTTCACAGAAAAAGGTGAAGGTGAATTGTGATGATTCCATTTCGTGGGCTGATCTTTCATTTCACCAGGAAATGACTAGGGCTTATACAACCTAACAAAAGACAGGTAATAACTGTTATTCCCGATCAAAAGGAATGCCATTTGTACGTCCTGAACCAAGTCACAAGGTTTATATTGATTTCCTTTGTTAGTAAAATGATTCATGCTACTCTGTTATTCTATTGGCATTTACATATAATTTTCACTCACTTAAATGACCATAGTCTTTTTAATAATTGCAAATTAGAAACTGTTTTGCAAGTTAAGTCTTCAACTGCTCCCTGCCCTTGCCCAGCCGCAGAGGCGGCCGGCCGGGGAGCTGGAGGCCACGCTGGTGCCAGTAACGCAGAAGAAAGGCGAGTGAGCTTCATACCCGCGCGCAGCATTCCATATTTCGTATTTCGGTTACCAAGGAGCTGAAGCCAGCTGTGTTAGTGCCAGCGCTGCCAGGGTACAGCGCCGGCCAGCTGCTGCCGCAGGGACAGGGAGCTGGGGCCCACCATGGCACCCGGCTGGCTGCGCAGGGCCCCCGGGCCGGGCCCGGCCTGCTGCCCTGACAGGAGCGGGGCGGCGGGGGGAGCGCCAGCCCTGGGCGTCGGGCACCTCGGGTGGGTTTCCATTAGTTAGTTTGGGGAAATTTATAATGAAGGGATGTCAAAGATACTGCACTTTATTCAGTAGTTTCTGAAGGACGGCAAGTGACATTGAATCAGTGGCACACCATTCAGTTTCAAAAAGAGTATGGGGCCTGTGTAAACTCAGTAAACACTGTGTTTAACAGAAGAATAAAATAGAACTATGCTTTGTCTCTCTTCAAAAAAGCACAATTTGTACTGTCTCCATCCCATAATGTAAATTCAACCCAGTTTCCTTTTACCAGAGACTGAGCGGTTTCCTCAAAGGTTCTTTCTCTTTTGGAGATCATACATGTAAATAAAACTTAATCCCAAGTAGCAAAACATACTTGTGTGGCAGCAGTTAATATTTTTATTAAAGAAACCGTTAAACAATATCTCTGTAAAAAGCTTAATTATTACAAAGATATCATTAACACAACAGAAGTTATAGAACCTGCTTAGGGATTTTTCAAAAGCTGTCAGTTACCCGTTACAAAAAAGTGCTGCAATTCTCTGTATGTCCTCCAGGTGTAGCATTTTCACAGTTCATAAACAGTATCTGTCCCCCCCCACCCATGCACAAAACTACACTAAGCTCCGTGCTAACTTGCACCCAAACAGCTTCAGTGACTTCAAAAGATTTGTACAGGGTTTGTTTCAACATGGAATCTGGCCCTATATCTATAAACAAACCACTAATTTCAGGCCAATTGTGCTAGAGACAAATTTAACCAAAGCCTGTTTGTTGGGTGTCTTCTTTAACTTCAGAAAAATGATCTATCAAAGCAACGCCATCAAAGTACATTCATAGAATTTATACTACTCTTGTGAATATATTACTGGTTCTTAATTCTTAAAAGCAATACTACAGTGGCTTTCCTAACAATTTATTTAATACTGGTTTGCAAATGTGCAGTATATCCTATCTGAGAACCTCAACATTCTTCCTGATTTTTCAGATCTTCATTACACGATATCTTAGGAGCCTGAGGAACAGAATAAGCTAGTTTTACAGAGAGAGGAAGTGAATTATATGGGTTAAGGAACATATATTTGTCAGGTGTCCTCTAATTCCATGTGACTGGGAATCTGGATACCCAAACGAGACCCCTGCATACTCTTCTGTTCTAGTAATTTGATCCGTATATGCAGAGCCCTTCGCTAAATCAGACCTAATAGTACTAAGATACACCTTTGAACATGCATTGTTTCCACTTGGGTGGGGGGGAGCACAGAGGGGTAACCCTCTACTTTTTCCATTGAAACACTAGATGGGAAAATATAAGCCCTCTGACAGATGTAAACTTATTTTTCTTAATTAATTTCATGGTTGCCCATGGTGCAGAAACAACAGTTTAAAAACTGTGTAGTAACAAAAACTCAAGCAATATGATATGTAACTTTCTAACGGCTAATAATGGCTTTTTTTTTGCTTTTTTTTTTTTTTTGTCAGTTATTAGTGATGGCAACCATTAAGAACAGAGTTATATTTTTTTATACTGGTCAGTGAAATTAATAAGAACAATTTTTTAACATCCCCCAATAGACTGGACTTCCAGTGAAATACCCTCAGGAATACATTACTACTAGCCCATGAATGCTATGTGCCAGACCTTCAGAGAATGTTTCTGTGACATTTTTTGCTAAAAGGTAAGGTGACTTCATGCCTACATATCAGCATTCAGATTTCTCAGCTTCCCTGTTGAGTTCGAATCCGTTTTCAAATCAAACCAACATTCACTGTTTGTACAGTCAGAATGATCCTTTTATCCCAGGAAATGTCATGTGTAATTTTTATATTTGTCCATGAATATAACAACTGACTGATAATTCTAATATAATCACTGATACAGATGGAACAAAGCTGGATCATAACTGAATTGATAAAATATCCTTGGTGAAATCCTCTTTAAGTTACATTCAGATTCGTATAACAGAGACTAACCAGAACCTGCCAATGGAGTTCCCTGCGTGGCTCTGGAGAGTGTTATGTAGGCACGTATGTTCACTCTCCCACACATATTTGACTGATCATGCCAAAGAAAAATCATAATTTAATCCATGAGAAAGAAACATTGACTTACAAAAGTGTAATGGAGTAATTTTGTGACTTTTCCATTGTGATATTATAGTTGTATTATAGTTGTAATATTGTAGCACAAAACCAGATATTGTTCTGGGAGAGTCCAGTTAGAGCTTGTGAATTACTCTGTATAAACATAAGGTACAGAAAGTTTTATACTTTGGATAAGTCTAGTTTGTTTTGCTTTCTTTTCTTTAAAGTGGGGTGAAATCCAAGAAGCTTGGCAAAGTTACTTTGGTCTAGGCATTATTACATCTTTTGAGAAACCCTTTAAAATCAGAGTTCTTAATTTTTACTGCCTAATATATGCACTCCTCAGTATGTCTCCTTTGCATTCTTTCTATTTCCATAGAAAACAGTGATTTGACTGCAAGAGACAATTTACTGGAAAAGTGACCTCATGAAATAGAAATGAAATATGATGTGTGTATATCAGTGAAGTCATGGTGGTGTTAATGAAGGAGAATCACAATCACAGTTCCTAACTGTAATACTTTTATTTAAGTCATACAGCCAGAAGCGAGGTATTTTTCTAGAACAGAAAATGTATCATAATCTGATTCGTAAGAGTGGCATTACTGAGAATAATTCATCTCAGTAGTTTCCCTGAGAATCACATTTTTATTAACCTTGTGATTAAGATATTTGTTTTTACCTCCTTCAGCAGAGATCTTAGATCTTCACAGCAAGAAAGGTTTACTTCAATTCCAAGCATGTAACTGGCAGGATGAGGAATGGGAAGAGGGGAGGGAAGGGGGAAGGAGAGAGACATGATATTATAATGAGCAAGTGTACAGTAGCTTTTCCTAAGCATAAAACTGTGACTTTCCTGAATCATTTCTTGTGACTTCTGAGATAAACATAGAAATAATAGAAGTCAACTAAGAGGCCTTTCATCTTTGTATTTGCACACTTCTGAATTAGGAATTTTTTGTGTGTGCAATTTTGACTTTAATTTTGTAGATATATTACCTCCTTTTCCCGTGGGTCTGTTTTGTGAATGGTTGCAAAGGAAAACAAGTCAGCCAAAGTTTCTATTCTTTTAACATGAAAAATGTCCCTGTGCTGTGCTGAAACTCTTGAGAGTAGAAAGCAGAGCCATCTGTGAAAAGAAAAGGGCTGTGTTTCAGACCAGTTTATCTGATTAAGGAAAGAGAGGACAGCTAACAGTCAGAAAGCCATTTTCCCTCAAGGAACAACAGGTTCCCTAAACAAGATACAAGCAGCTCTGCAGCTTAACCCTAAAGTAGTTGGGAACCAAAGGCTATGTTTCAAGGGCCCTGATAGTATTAATGATTTTTGATGGTTGTTATTTTGTACTTACTTGACAGCAGTTCCTGTGATTTGTAATAAACAAGCCAACTGGAGCTAGCAGTCACTGTATAAAATACAGTTATGATAACTCACAAAATAGAAAAGCCAGCTTTGGAAAGCAGCAAAGAGTCTTTGTTAGCCAAAACACATGATAACTAGAGCATAGATCTGTTTGGGTTGGGAAAGTATTGAGCACTGCAGTAAGCTAAACTTCAGAATAAAATACAGATCCACATTCTTTTTCTAGGATGAATATTTATATACATGCTGGGGCATGCTGCCATTCATCCTGGAGCTATGATTCCGCAAGTGTCCAGGTCAGACACCATTTAGAGTATACTGCAGCTCCTGTCTGGGAGTATATTTGTGTTTTCTTTCATTAAATTTAGAAAGCAGGTAGTGTATCTCATCTGAAGTAAGGGTGTGACCATTTTTCACATTAAAAAATGTACTAAATTCTCAGAACTCGCAACAGTTCAGAATTCACAACTGTAGCTGTTGCATATAATAAATAATTGTATTGCCTGTTGTTCACAGCTAAACCTGAAAACAAAACAAAAAATCCAGTTTTCTCCAATTTTCAATTCCCTTCATATCACCATATGCAAAGAATTTTACTGAAGGAAGGCATGCCAAAAATATTCATTGAATGAATACATTTTCATTTGGTTTTTAAAACACATGGAAATAAAGCATCAGCTTTGGTTTTCAAAAGCATTTGCACTAGACTATACAACATATACAGAAGTTCTATTCAACCAATCATACTTTGATTTTAGTGACCATTTATTCTCATCATAATGTAAATATTCATGCTTCTAATGAATTAATTTCATACATGGAAAATATCACTGGCTTGAATGTAGTATGCTAATGAAAATATCAAGTGAAATATGATGGATATGTGAAATAACAGTGACTGGGTCAAGAAAGCAGTTAAATGCTGTGTCTGAGTGGTACCGGCTTCTAACAGGTTTGTTATACTCTAACTAGAAAAGTATCAAAATCAGTTTTACTTAAACTGATACAACTTCTGTTTCAAGACAGGGGCTAGTGTTTTTCTTCAACGATTTCAGGCTTAATAAGCTGTCTTTTTCTTAATGACCTTAGGAAACTCTACCAAGAACCAGCAGTTCCACATTATAACATCTCTGGTTTACTTAAAGCCTAAACACTGTGCAGATAGCTGCAGTAATGGCTATCTCAGCTGACCTACCAGTAACCCCTGTTTTGACCTGTAGGAATCACCCTCTCTCTAGAGGGCAAGAAGTTACTTCATTTATGGGGCTTACTGATTCATCTATTCAATGGAAAAGTTTTAGGTAGAAAATATTTCCAAATCTTGTGTGGGTTTTTACAAGCTGAGTTTTCTCTGAAGGTTACATTATGACACTAGAAACAATCTTGATTACCCACCGTTCAGAAAAAAAGATGGCAAAATTAATGTAATAATTCAAGCCATCTAACTTGAAAACTGATTTTTTTCAATTGTCAGAAGTAGAGGGGAATACAACTGCAATGTTTGTCATATTTGCCCACAGAGCCCTACTAGCTGACCAGCTCAGGAAATTCTGCATCCTGCCATTTGCACCACTATTGGCAGTATTTATTGTCACTATATTATTAAAGACCATTTAAACATCTTTCTGCAAAAGGCAGCAGATTCCTTACTGTGTCAAGAAGAACATTCCCATTTGCTGCAGCGTCTTTTTAATCAAAAAAAATCCACAGCCAACCAAGATCAACAATGTTGTTAAGGTAAATATAACATATAAATATATCTTAACAGGTAAAGGTACCAAAGGTACAAAAAAGTTATTACAGCATTTAGTTCCTACTGTTTCCAAAAGCAGTTATATTCCTAAGTACGTTTATGGATCTTGCACCATTCCTTTTTCAGGATGATGACAAAGTCTGCCCTAAACCTGATTTTAAACCCCACTTACACACTTGCTGATACTGGATAGTCCTGAGTGGGGCAAGAATGGGGAGGGGACTTTTTTCAAAGAGAAATTTGGAGTAGAGTGCATCTGGTCCCTAAGAATTCAACTTCTGAGGCTCAAAGGGGCAATATATTTATTACACATGTTTAAGATATGCTCTTTCAGAGCATACAGTAGAACATGCTGTTTCTATATACCTGATTAGGCTATATGAAAAGCTGTAGATGGTCTGTGGAATTGGGATAAGAAAAGAATTTGACCCATCATTACAGACAGTTATCAATTTTCATATTGGAATACTTCGGGGAGCAGAGCACAGTATAACCCTAGCTGAGACCGAGTTCTATTGCAGTATAACAAACATGTACAACTATCATGTCTGGTCAATACAAAATATATCTTTAGCAAATAATTTCTGACTTATTTAATTAAAATCTTGGAAAATACATATTAAAAAATCAGTCATCATAAGAAACAACGCCCATAAACCTCGTGTTACATCTCTTGGCATCTAACAATGCAATAGTTTTGGAAAATATGTTTTGCAAGCAAGAAATTAGTATATTAATCCCCTACCTTTGGGTAAATATGTCTGCTCTTGGGATTATTAAAAAAGAAGTAAATGCCCTTTAAAGAGGTACATTTTTAAGAAATCAATTAAAGTTCATCAATAGTTACTTAATAAGTGTTATGATGGTATCTTGGCAAAATATGATCCCTCTGTGGTTTTCATTTCATGGCATTATTCATTTGGGCAGTAGGAAGGAAGAAGCAGTTGAATATTAGGCATGTCAGCAGCTAGTGCACAAGCAGCTCTCTCCGTTTACCTGGTATTTTCCACTTCTCAGTTCTTGAAGCTACAACTTCACTTTAAATTTATTTCATTTTCACTTACTAAAAACATCAGAACCTAGTCCTATCAGCAGTTCTAAATTAAGTCTGTTACTATGGAAGGAATCTATATATAGTTTTGATTACTTGGCTATTGAATGTGTTTAAAGAATGAGACATTAAACAGGGAACATAGCTCAGAGGTTTAAAAAAATTCATTATTTTCACATCAGAATCTCTTTCTCCTGAATGAACACAGACTGTTAACAATGTTGCTGCATGGAGAGATGAGAAGTAAATACCAGATGCAGATTGGAAATTATTACATAGATATAAGAAGAAATAATTGGGGAAGCTATTTGTGCTTATCCAACGCAATCAGAGAGTAAAGTGCAATTTTTTAGGGGTTTTCTTGAGGCAGGAGGCAGAAATAAGGGTGCTGCACGGGAAGGAAGGTGAGGCAGAGGCTATAAAACTGCTGGTTTCTTGCAGCAGTTCTGTACGTCTGCCACAACAGCTGCATTTTAGAGTACCCTTGGACCCTGCTGTGCCAAGCCCAAGCTGTGCATGCTTCTTTGCTTCGAGGCCCTGTATACTACTCATCCTTCAACCTAAATACTTCATTTGCTATTAATTAAAAAGTCGCATTGCCTACTCATGTGTAGCACACACTTTTAGCATGTGATGAAGACCTCATTCCTTTATATTCCTAGATGGGACCACTCAAATGCTATGCAAGACTACTATCTAACATACATACTTTTAAAAGAAGTTGACTGATTTATGCAGATGTTTTGTACATGAATACAACAGGTTTAGCTTTTAGTCATAAATCAAGCCCGAGATTGTTTTTCTCTTTTTCAAGGATTCAAAGGGATGTAGGGGACCTTTTTATTGCTTTGGAAGGAGTAGACCATCACTAAAGTGACCTTGACTCGTGTCTTTCTTACCGTTACCTCGACTCATTATTTGTGTGATCAAATCGCCCATATTTTCCACTCTGTGTCTTTAACTTTTTCTCAGTGCCTTCAGCAATAAGTGTTATCAACAGTCTTTGGAAAGCATTTAATAGAAAACACATTTTAGGATGATCAAATCTTTAAGTATGTCTTTCCCCAAATTTCTGCAGACCCTAGGCAATTTCAGGGAGTATCACTTTATATTCATTTGTTCTCAAGTCAGCAACTATAGCATGCTTTTCTTCTCTCTCCAGAGAGCCTTTTCAGAAATTTTTTTCCTTTGGTATCTATTGTCCTGGTCCCATTTCCAGCTGGGACCTAAGCATAGTCCATGCTTTAACATGTTCTGTAAGAGGTGGTTGTGTACAACTATCACATTGCTCCATCAAGCTAACAAGAAATTTGTCCCAGTTTATTACCACACTACAGAGTCTCTGTATCACCCTTCCCAAATCACAAAATTCTTAGATAGCAGTTTAATTAATCAATTGACTTTGGAGACTTTCACTGTGCCAACCTCATGTATCACAAAGCATGTGAAATTATTAAGGTGCCTTGTTATATGTGTCTGTATACAACATGTTTTGTTGTCTACAGAAACAAAATTTAGAAAGTAGCTCACCTAGTAAAACAATTTATTACTTTGATTTTTTTCATCCTTTTGGCCAAAAAATACCACAGTATATATGGTTTGGTTTTTCCTAACATAGAAGTTTTGAATTTAATCTCTCTTCTCCTAATGCTTCAGCAGCAACAGCTTATGTGGTCCTACTCTGACAGGAATTCTTTGGCTAACAGAACATACCACACCATTTGCAATTTGAACAGAAAATCAATGCCAAAACATGTGGTATTTCATCCAGTAAATGTGACATTCCAGAATGTGAATATGAACAATATGGGTAAATTCCAGCTTTGAAGTCAGTGGCAATTTCCAATAGACCTAAGCAGAGGTACATTTCACCCTCAATGACTTCTACAATCTGTCTCTAAATATGGCTATAAAATCTGAAAGTAAATAATTGACAAGCCAGGTTAAGGTAGAATGACTTGACAAGTGTGAAAGTCATTAGAAATTCATATATCTGTCTGAATGTTTCCAGTGAATTTGTGTTTCATGATGGATTGACATTTAAGCTGAATTAAAACAAATGTGAGCTCAACCATTATGGGAAAACAGAGAAGCCACGTGGAGAGAGCATATATAATTTCATGGTCTGCAAAAAAATATTCTCACCCTTTTAAACAGTAGAGAATCCAGTCCTCAGTCAAGGTTACTCCCTCCATACAGATTTGCTGGTGTTTAATAAGTGAATATATAATAAATTCTAAAAACCCCAAGATGTTCACAAACTCTCTCACTTTCTCATTCTCTTCCTACCTCTCTCCCTCCCCAACTCTGCCGTTCCTTCCCCCTTCCAACATGACTTCTTTAATGTCTATTAGCAGTACAGATCACACTTTTTTTTTCCCCTCTAGGAGGGGAATTAATGCAGACTCTCTCCTGCCTGGCAGCCTATTTTCACGAAAATTCATTGATCTTTTACACCTCCCTCCCAGTGTCAAATTTGCTCTGCAAATTGATTTTCCTTTTTGAAAGATATTAGAGTCTTCCAATACACTCAATCATATTTACCCACAAATGCATACCTATATTATGTTTGCAGTCATTTACATAGCAAAGCAAGCTGAGGAACAAATTGAATGATATTTTAATTTTTTGATGTTATCATTTTATGTGGATATGTAAATCTCACTGAAGTGCCACAAAGAATTCCCAAGCTTTTTTTTTTCGCATGTATAACAAAACCACTGCCAAGAATAATCTGAAGTGATCAGCCACAAAAACACCAGTTAGAAATTAACAGCGTAAGGTTAAATAACTTAGGCCTCTGCCTTCAGAATTGATAGTACACGAACATGGATGCTTACTCTATGTGGGCTGAAAAACTAACACTGAAAATTTACTGTATTGGGTTCTACATGTATCCGACGGATTCATAATCAAAATTACTGTTTCCCCCTCCTCATAGCTTTTTCCTCTATATTTTCCTTCAGATGTTTGTGTGCTTATGCTCTACCAGCAGAGGTTTTTTAGAAAATTCACCACTGAACTTCATAATAAACACCGATGATGTAAATCAAGGTGATAGCAATAACATTAGATGATATTCAGGTACTTAGCATCATTTGAACTCAAAACAACTGCACAGTTGATTCTTGGAAAGAAAGTTTGAAACTATGATTATAAGCTTTGAAATTCACAACCGATTCTGTGTTTATAGTAATGTGAGAGTTTTCTGTGCTCGTTTACCAGATGCTTTTAGCTGTGCATACACAGCAAATATTATAACTAAAAGTTAAATATGCAATATCAGTTTTTTACAAGGACTGCAGATGGATGGTTTTCACTCTTGAAAACTGTCATATCTCTGTGAGGATACAAAAGTATGTTGCTGAATTGCAGAACTGGGGCTGATATTAGTAGCATAAATTATACCTACACAAATTACTTCTCATATATACATATCAGATATCTCACAGATAAAGTACGTGTGTGTGCATACATGTGTGTTACAGTGTAAGTTAAATATCTGATTGTTTAAGGAAATTACATAGCATGTAATTTCCAAGTATTTGGTAAAGAAATCAACATGTGTTTTATAATTGCAAGTCCCTTGAATATATTTAGTACGTAACTAATACTAATCATAGGAAATCTACAAGCAGAAACTGATTATTGATTGAAAGTTATTTGCTTAGCTTTGAGGATTACTATAAAAACTTAAAACTGGAAGCAGAATCCTGTACCACAGAAATAAATGGAAAAATATTGTTTTTATTTGGGTCAAAACTTCATCCTGAGTTAGAAAAATTTCGATATTTAAGGACATAGAGGGTATCTATTGACTGAAATATATGAAAATATTTAAAAGATATAAGAACCAGAAACTTATTACAACACATTATTCAGATGTGCACAAATAAAAACATCGTATTTCAAAATACCTTTCAAAATTCTCTGTATTCTGCCATCTTGGCTATTTTGGAAGTTTGTTTAAAAGTTTCGGACAAAGTCAAAAGCAAATTCTATAGATCCAGGGTCTATTTAGCTGCTTGCTGGAGTCTCATTGTAGGGCAAATATGCTCCAGGTGCTTCTGTTCTGCTCTCTGTCTACTCTCTGTTCCCAGAATGTGACTGAAGTGAGCAGCAGCATTTAAAGTCTTTAACCTTTAGACAGTCCTAAAAGCATTCCACATCCTCCTGAACATCACATAAGCCAAGGTGGTGTTATATGCACTGGACCCATAGCCACATCTGATTTCCAGCATGCAAACCCTTACTTGGAGGCTTTGATAGACTGTTAGAAATGACAAGGAAAACAATATAAATGCTGCACATAGATTAGCAGATCATTATTAGCCCTCCGCACACTAAAAGCTGAAATCTCCTTGATCCTAGACTATAAAAAGCCTTCTGAAGCGTTTTGAGCTTCTCTTTGATTCTTGGCCCAAGCTTTAATTTTCTCACAGTGCTGAAGCTCTGGGTTTCATTAGGGATATCATTTCAAATTCCTTTGTGCCTCTACTTGTTTCGAAGTGTTACTTCCACCCTTATCTATGCATACTTCTCCACCTGTGTCAAAAGTTAACTGGTGATATCAAAAGGCTTCAAACAATGCCTGTAATGAGCATTGTTTATTTTTTAATCTAATACAATTTGGTTTTATCATTCCTCTGTAATATAAAAAAATCTTATCATCTATCTCAAGACAATGGATTTGTTATCATGTTCTCAATTTCTTTCCAAGTATTTATATTTTGCTGCATTTTCAGCTAGTTCGTTTCTTGTTGGCAGGTTATCTTCAACTAAATATTACTTCTGATTTGTGTTGTATGTGAACTCCTTTTGTGCAACCAAAGCCAGGAAGTCTTGTACCTTGCAAATATGCACCTATTACTCCAAAATATAATGCATTATACTATCAGTACCTTTAATTCAGTGTGAATAAATACTTTCAGAAAACATCTGATTTACAAACTATTATTTAGCTATTTCTTATAACCATATGATAAGCATATAATAACACTACTGTATGTTGAGGGAAGGTCAAAAGTGGCCAAATACCAGAAATTCAATTTTTTAAAGCTACTTGATATTACTAGTAAAAATCTATGCAAGTCCTTTGATTTTGGTTGGCTTCTGCTCATCAGAATAGATGTCTATTAATTGACTGATTTCTGGGAGTTCAGTTTCCAGCTTGTTCTACTACTTATCACCTCATCTAATCCTAGATATTAATTAAAACATAAATTACTTTTAGTGGTGCAAACTACTAAACACCTTTCCAAGATCTAGAAAGAGTCAGGAGTGGGGGGAAAGAAAAAGGCGAGAATACGAGAGCTGACAGCAATAGCAAGGAGGGAAAAAGACCATTTTGATGCCAAATCTGATTTTGAATGCCAAGGCCAGACAGAAGAGAAGAATTTATAATGATCAGAACAACAGGATGAGAAAATGAAAAGTTCATTGTAATGATAATAATATTGAAATTATTGCTTGTTTGAGATAACTGTACTATGGATCTAAGAAATTATTTCAGTGAAATTTAACCTTAGAAACATTTTTTTACTTTATACTAAAAAGTTTCTTTAATTCTTAGACTGCAAATCTCCATACCTGGTTAGAATGTAATGGTTGCTATGATCAGGACTGAGCATATGTAATAGAAAAAAAAGAATTATTTTTATAGTCTACTAGTGTCATAAAAATGTCATCTGAGGTATTGCTCACTGTTAGGTTTGGATTTGAACTACTTTATATCTTTTGCTAGACTTTCATTTCTCTTTCTCAGGATGAACTGTTTGAGGAAGATTTCAGCTACAACAGCACAGCTTTTTCTGAGAATGAGATTTTGGCACTTATCAGTCTTAAAAATTCTTGCACTGAGAAGCTCCATGTATCTTCAAGAGCAGAAATCTAAAAATTGTTTAGGCAGTGGCCCTGATGTGAGATGCGTTATTTTCTGTCTCTGAAAAATTCACTTTATAGTGGTTGAATTATAAGCATTTCAAAGACTTCTGTGTGCACATGGTTAGTCAAGGTTTCCATGATTCCACCTGTACTGAGCATATCGTTGCCCAAAATGCAAAGACAAAATAGGATTGCTCCAGCTAATTGCTAAATTATGTGACACAGGACCCTGGAGCTGAAAGCAGGATGTCGGTTTCTCCTGTCCTCAAGTACCTTCCAGCTGGCTCCTACACAATGCAAAAGAAGAGGAAACTACCTATCTTGAATGCAGAATAGTGACAAGCGTGGAGAGGCAGGTTGCAAGATTGAGAGGATTTGCAGAAAGAGAAAATAGAGGAAGGAGTAGCAGAGTTAGAGAAATACAGGTGCTACAAGGGGCTATAGAAAACACAAATATCTGGAGTTCAGAAAGACGCAGAGGAGCCAGTGGGCTGGGAAAGACACACACTGAGAAGGAAAAACTAATTTCTTCTAGAAATGGTTAGAAAGTGTGAACTAAAATAGGTAGGATTTCAGGAAAAGAAAGAGCATTGATGAAGTTGAATCCACTCAGTTTTTACATGATGCAGTTACATACCTGTCATGGTTTTAGGTGGGATAGAGTTAATTTTCTTCACTGTAGCTGGTATAGTGCTGTGTTTTGGACTTAGTATGAAAATAATGCTGATAACACACTGATGTTTTAGTTGTTGCTAAGTAGTGCTTACACTGGTCAAGGACTTTTCCAGCTTCCCATGCACTGCCAGGTGCACAAGAAGCTGGGAGGGGAGGGGGCACAGCCAAATCAGCTGATCCAAACTGGCCAAAGGGATATTCCATACCATATGACATCATGCTCAGTATATGAACTGTGGGGATTTGGCTGGGGGTGGCAGCGATCGCAGCTCGGGGACTGGCAGCATTGGTCAGCATGTGGTGAGCAGTTGTATCACTTGTGTTTTCTTTCCTGGGTTTCATTCCTCTCCCTCATTATTTTCTTTTTTATTATATTATCATAATTATTATTATTATTATCATGATCATTATTATTACCATTATTACTATTACTATTTTATTTTAATTATTAAACTGTTCTTATCTCAACCCATGAGTTTTCTTGCTTTTGCTGTTCCGATTCTCTCCCCCATCCCACTGGATGGGGGGAGTGAGCGAGTGGCTGTGTGGTGCTTAGCTGCTGACTGGGGCTAAACCACGACAATACACAATGAGGCATCTCAATGAGACATCTAATATTTGTGAGAGACTGAAAATATAGTGAGCACTGCATTTGTGTACAAATTGCTTTCAAAACATGAGGTATTCTTAAAAAATCATTCTTCATGTCTCAGCTTTGGCCCCCAAAAATGGACACAGTAAATTTGGCCTTAATCTTTTTGCCCTTGAGTTCCATAGCTGCATAAACGGGACACTGATAATACACTTTCAAAGGATTAATAAAGATAGGTTTAGGAGCAGCCATGAAGAAACTAGCTGGTGTGATAAGACAACCAGAGAAATTCCCAGGAAAAGAAATGAATAATTCTGCAGACAGTCAAGATTTTGGATGATGTAACATAAGAAAGGCCTGAGGCTAAACCACATAGCGAACAAGATAAAAAGAAATGTTGGATAATTATTATTCACTCTATAAGTCAGAGGTCTCCTGGGAGAAAAACTGTATGTGTTTGTGTAATTAAAGTTTATATCATAACACATATGCACAAGAGGATGAAGTTTGAGTGGGAAATGTTCATTCCAATCTGTCCTTCCTTTCTGACTTTTAAAATTTCAGACCTACTATTTCAATATCATGTTAGAATAGAGAAGCATTTATGATATTTGCATAGGGATAGCAAATGGAAATAATTTTTAAAAAATTATTAAAATTAATATTAGCATTGTAAGCAAAACTTGTTTAGTTTTGCAGTTAAAAAGACAAAATAATATTATTCCACAAAAAAAATCGGTTCAGAACACTCATGTATAGCTGAAGTCACCTGTCACTGCTTCATTCATATTGTAATCACATGTTGCATGTGTTTCTCTTCTCCATGATGTTTGATGAAGGAATTGCAAAACACATCAGACTGTAAGTCACTGGAAACCTGCTGCTTACCAGCATTCTTAGATAGCTGAAATTCCATCAGATCCTGATTATCCTCTGTGTTTTCTTACCATTTTCTCTTTGATCTTCTCAGTCCAGTGGAATCCAGAGAAACTTTCTGGGCTTTTTCTTGGCTTTGAAATACTTTGGCAGCGTCATCTTTATCATGAATATCAGAATATACACAGGGAAGTCTGGAGTAAACTTTTTTTTTTCCAATCTGCCTACATCATTTGATTACCGGCACTGAAGTAGCTCTTGGGCCAAGACAGATACAATATAAACACAAGCTGAAAATTCAACCACAGTTATTTGACTGATGTCAAGAAAACATACATGTTGCACCTCGCTGGGCAAAAACTTCAGTAAAACATTATTTCACTACATTCTTCATAATTAACCAAAACTGGATTACTTCTGAATAAAAAGTTAAGCTTTTTCATGTAGAAAATAAGAAAAAAAGAGACTATGTATTCTCTGATGAAGTCTAAAAATAGCTATAATTCCTACCATGTTTGCTAGCTTTCTTCTTTCAGTAGTATGACTGATGCATTACTACTTCTGTACATAGGCGATGAACTCTCCTCCCTAAAAATAAGCCAGTTAGTGCTGAGGCACCTATTGCTGAGGCACCTATTGATTCAGACAACCCAGCAGCTGTTTTAACTGTGGAGTTCAATGCAAATGTAAGTCCAGTTTTTGGATTCCATCAACTGAATCAGAAATGTTGCTACCTTATGACACAGAAGACTGAAACATTTAAATTCATTCTCTCAGGCTGATTCCTTCCAATATGTGAATGGGTATATTTCTCCTGAGAGACTTTATGATGGATCAGGTATCACACGCCTGCGTGCTTCTAAGTGTAAGCCAAATCGGGTATTTGCTATGTTGCAGCAATGTTAAGTACATAAAGCCAACTCTATTGTACGCTCTGGCCAACTTGACAAAATGGAATTATATTTCTGTACCTGAACCAAGTAAAACTAGGTTTAGTCAGATAATCTAGTAGGTTTTATATCAATGACCACGAAACCAGTACTTTGTCAGGAAGGCAGAAAATTCATTCTCTGTCCTAGTAGTTCATCCTTGTCTTTGGGAAAACCAGTTACATTCTTTCCCTAGCAAGCTGAATCAAAATAATTTGTTTCGGGGTATTTTTAAACAAATTTTATTTGCTGTTTTCTCTTCATTAATCCTTTAGTTACTGTGTAGCTTTCCCCTATTTCTCCATGTCTTTCCTTCTTTCAGTTAATTAACTCCTCTTGTATGACCTGTAGCCATAAATAATATCTCACTGATTTGTATAGCATCATGGCAGCTGTCAGGAAAAGAATAGTGACTGTCTTTTGCAAAGCCAGAAAACTGAGGTTTCCCATTTAGAGAAATGTAGTCTGAAGCAAAGCTACACACATACAAAGGCAAACACTTTTTACAGTATGTTCTTACTATTAGTCCTGTTAAACAGAAACGGCTTTTGCTTGAATTTCATGTTCTCAGTTGATCTTCTAAGCAATCTATAATGTGGAAAAACACTTGGGTGCACCGAGTGTACCTTTATTTGAATTTTTATGTCCCTTTATTGAAGCTTAGCTTCAATACAATACTTGTCAAAAACAGATTAATCCACCTCAGATTTCATATCAAAAACCTCATGCTAGATTACCATCTACCAGATCACACAGGAGATGGAAGATCTGGGGATGTACAAAATGTATAGGGAAAGGTTTATAGGGCAGGAGGGATGGGTAGAGGGTGAGAGGGTCTCATCTGCAGATATTCACAGCTTTTTTATGCGTCATTTAGGGTACTTGTACAAACAGAATTATATTCCCTGGTTTTGAAAAGATACGTGTTTTACTGACATCCTGAGAACAAACTGCAGCAGCCACCTTCATTTTTAGGCACAGTAACTAAAAGCATTAATATACTTTTTTTTCTCATCGCTAGTGAGATGACTTTTTATGGATCGTGAATAAAGTTGTTTTAGAGCTTATGACTGATTTCAGGATGTTGCTGGGAGAAGTGGGAAAGAAGAAGGTAGATTCTGAGGATTAGGGTGTGATAACCATTCATTTGAATGCAACTGAGAGCCTTCCTAAGTGGAAGATTTCCCATTCTTTGAGATTTGCTTTTTATTAAAACTATGTATTTGATAATATTTCTGTTTAAAGAAATAATGTTTAAGAATTATTATTGTTGTACTTTAATACATTTATTTATCATTTTCCTACATGGGTTGTATTAGTAGCCCTCAGACAACTTTAGAAACTACTCAAGTTTTACTTTCTGATATTTTCCAATCCTAATTTCCTATTATTTTCAAATACTGATTTTTCTTCAGTCTTTAAATCTGGAATGTCTTTCTTCTTAATTGTTTCTCAACTTCAGCAATTCAGAAAACATTCCTGAACGTTCATGATCTAAAGCATTTAACAGAATATTTTTAGAACTTTTTTGACCAAAATAATCTTGAAACTAGTTAATTAATCGTCTAATAGAAGTAGAAATACTAATGTCTATCAACACAGAAACCAGGGCTACTCTAACAATAAGGTAAAACAGTACTCCCCTTTTGGCACCTGAGCTCAGTCTTAAATTTTTTTCTAATGCACTTTTCTGCAAGTTAATGAAGTCATTCTGTGTCAGTCATGTTCAGACATGAAAGTGATTCAAAGCACAACATTTGCGACTTTCAGTTTAGGTTTCATGGGGCAATAAAACAGTTTGCTAATATAGAACAATTGTTAAACTTGCCTGATTATCTGAGGAGTGGAAGGATTCCCAAATGGACTCCAATGGCAGACATTAAACTGGCAGCTGGTTAGCATTACCAAAATGAATGATGAAGTACCAGTGACATCTGGATGGGTTCTAGTCAGGCTCTGATGTATAAAGATAATTTCTCTGTTTTAAAGAGTGATTCTTTCAGAGTCATTGACCTGATGATGAAATGCATCTTCACTTAAGCTGTGAAGTGTATTATGAAAACACAGAATTACAGTAACTGCTAAAAAGATTTAAACAGGGAAATGAACCATAAATAAAATTTCCTCTCTTTCTACGGTCAAGCCAAGTATTGGCATGATGAGATAATGCAGTAAACATCACAATAAAATGACAGAAAGTCAAGTTTAACCCCTCTAAGTGCTCTGAGCTTATGACATAGCTGATAAATTCTTCCGTATACACAGTAACTTTTGGTGTGATGATTTGTCAAGACCATAGAATTGTTTTCAGGTCGCAAATGAATTGCTTCCTAGATTTCCAGTAAGATATATGTCATAGTTTTCAGGTCAGCTCAGTGACACAGAGAGGAAATTATAGAACATTACCTTGCATAAGAATATCCTTGTCTATTTGATAGCCTTTAAGCCTTAGCCTATGAGAATCTCCTGTGTTTTGAGTAACAGCTTAAAAACACACTGATGCCACAAATGTCTGGTCTATTATTGTCAAACACAGCAGCACTTTCGAGTGTTATCTTTGAATGCATTTGAAACAGCATTTGATGAGTTAAAAAGAAGTCAGAAGCAGTTGTGTGGAGTAGTTCCAAAACCTTGTGCTACATTATTACAAGTATTACTTGCGCATTCAAGAAGGGGAATGTACCTGGGTGCTTAAGAACAGAATACCTGACAGATATTTGGCAGAATGTCAAGTATCACTATTCTCTTCTTCTTGGTAAAATATAGGACAGTGTAATTACTGCTTAACCCTCTGAAAAACCGTTGGTGTATTTCTAAGGTCAAAGTTAATCAGGTATCTGGAAATCACTCAGAAAAAGAGGATTCCCTAGTTATCACAGAGACAGAATGACATCTTTACTCCAAGTATCTGAGACAGAAAGTGAACCAGTTGCTTGCTTTTCATACTGCTATGTCACCCAGGAATACCAGGGTGCTCTCCTGAAACCCTTTCCAGCACCAGCCAATAATTGCAATGCAAATAAGAAAATTTTCACAGAAATGGGTTCGGGAGCAAATGGAGTAGGATTGTAATTTTTTTTAACAATTCTAATTACCAGACTAGTTCAAGCAACTTCAGGTGAGTTCCTGAGGGAAGGTAAACATGTCTTAAACTTACTCTAAGTTTCTACCCTGCATGGTCTCAATGCAAAACAAAGTCAGTCATGAATAACAACCATACGAGATAACAGCTGTTCAAAATTAGTTTCACACTCTTAGTAGGAAGGGACTAAACCAGTGGCTGCATAGGTTGTATAATTATTCAACAGGCCTTCATTATACTTTGTTCTTCACTTTACAGAAGATAGAGCAGAAAGAGGTGATGGCAGGCTTTTGTATGTCTTAAGAGTTACTTAGTTGGGAAAAAGAAATTCCTGTGCAGATTCTGTTGACATTGAAGGCATACAACCTCTACTGGTCTAAAGGAACAAGATCATTTAAATCTGCATATTTATATATAAAATGTCAGATTTTAAAGTTACATGAGCTTTTTGTATCTTTCACTGTTTATTCTTTAATATCACATACATAATTCAATTAAAAATTAATTTTTATCATCAAGCAGAAATGTTCTCCATTTTGCCAGCATATCTATCAGATTTTTCAGTCAATATTACACATAATTTTTTATAAGTTCATAAATGTACTGTAGGCATTAAATGCATACATTTTGTTTGTCACATTTTTCTGATTATTTATCAGTAATTGCAGATTTTATTAACTGTCAGCTTGCTGTTCTTTACCTCTTAGTGACTGTGGTTTTGTAGGGGAAAATCTACAGTAATATAAATGATCAAGTTAAAAAAACCCTCCACCTCTTAGATTGACAGACATAGCTGTGCTAGTCTTTTTAAACTTAAGACCAATAAGAAATAAATTCTGTTTTATCCTATTCAGCCAAAACAACAAAGTAAGGGGGGTTTTCCTACAGATTTAGTGTAAAAGTCCCCAGACGACATACACAAAAGCCTAGATATCAAACAGGATGAAAATGCTGATGTTCAACACCTGCACTGTGTGAGGGCCAAGAAGTAAGCTAAAGCCTTTGCTAACCAACACACCTGCCTGACAGTGCAGTTTTTAACCCTTTCCTCTTTCTTCTCAAATTCCTTACTTAGCATAGGAGAGGATTCTAATAGAATGATGCAATCAAAAGAGATGTTAAAGCAGAGTTTTAAAATGGAGACTACATTCTGCTGCCTTGTCAAAAGGTATCAAGTGACTATTTTATTTGTATTAAAAGACTATTTAACTTGACAGATTTTTTTATAATACTGGAAAGGATTATTCATGGCTACAAAATTCTGGAAAAAAAATTATACAGGCTGTGTGGAACTGTTTTCTGTGCCACCAAAACATTTGTGCCATCACATTATTACATCTGAGACGTATGCTGCTAAAAAAACCACAAGTGCTCTAAACTTTCTCTCTGCTTTTCAGAAGCTGCAGTGATATGATTAAAGGCCATCCAGCCAAAGCTGAGCTCAGGTATCTGCTGGGCCTGCTTTTGCAGTCCGTAAGCACCAAGTATTCATGCTGAAGTGCAGGGGGCTTATGGGTAATGTCACAAACACATGAACAGGGGCCCATGTTGCAGCAATTCTTACATTCCATCATTTTTCATCCTTCAAAAAGAAGAATATTTGACAGTTTTTATTCTGTCATAATTAATATTAAAATGAGGATCACATTATTAGGTCCTCAGTCACTTTTAACTTAATCCACACAGGCTAACTGCCATTGTAGATAAAAGCAGTTTGCCTAACTGTGAAACCTGTGCAACTGTGAACTAATACATAATTTAAGTTGATGTTGCCTTCTGCTTCCTTCAACATTCCATGTAGCAACCATCTTCTAGTGTCTTCCATTATTGCTTGGAAAGTTCTAAATAAATTCAAAACCCATAATCATATACTGAAATAACATGAGATATTGCACACATGAGATATTTCTGCTGCATACAGCAGAAAGCTGAATCGAGTTGGAAAGGGTGGACTCAATTCAGTATGGCTATAAGTGTGTAAACTATGCATTTTCCCCACATCTCAGCTATACCAGGGTATGATCGCACCAATGAAGCAGCGTGGGGAGCTGTGATTTTCTTGGAAGGATTAGCAGAAATTGTTCATGTTTAAAAATAGGTGATCCCATCTAATACCAGGAACTCCACTTGGTTTGAATGTGAGACTTATTTGCATTTTTTTCATCTTTGCATCCATGTGAGAAAAAAAATCTACAGAACTACTCAGCAAGAGCTCTTAAGCTTTTATTCATTTGTATGACACTTCAGTTAGATGAAGAGATGGCTATCATTTAAGGTAATCTATTTTTCAAGCCTGGACCCCAGAAGGGAATAAATTAAGCAATGAATAGCCTGACGATCAATTGTCATCACTTGATATGGCTCAGGAAGCAACTCACAGAAAGTCCTAAATACAGTGGGTTCCTTAATAGCAATTTGAGAAAGGCTGACTGTTCCAGAAAAGAAGCCATATGAATGAAGAGCAGAGAATGACGGATTTCATTAGGATCTCTGAATAGGGCTTTAAGAGTGTTCAAAAGTGATAAGGAAACTGAGGCTGGACACCCATGTGGTTGTTATTACATGATCTAGATTTGTATATTCTTGTGCTAGTTACAGTAAAACAGGGAGGATTTTTAGACACAGGGAGGATTTTTAGACACTTTGCAAAATCATTGTTAGCCAACTTCAACTCTGTGTCACTTCTCCATAAAAGCAGAGTGTGCACAGTGTTGGGGATCTGGAAAAGGCTCCCATTAGGTTACGTTAGCTAGAGGAGCTACAACACAAGACCTTTGAAAGGGTAACTCCAGAGCAAAACCATCTACCTAAAAAACCTGCCAGTGTGGTCAAGGAACTAAATGTTCAGAGTTAAAGCCCAGTCAAGTGTAACTCCAGAGCAAGAAGTCTGGCACATCAGGACTCAAAGCAGGAATCCTAGTTAGAGTCCCCCCAAAAGGGATGAGTTTACTGGCACATTAGAAGTCGAACTATTATCAAGCAAAACATGGGCAAATGTGGGAGCTTGAGAAACCTGGGAAGACTGCTATTAAGATGGTGAGTCCACCTCTCCTTTCCTGAGTGTATTTGGGTTACTTGATAGAAACTCCTGAAATGTTTTCAACACTGATAAAGCAAAAAGTGATTTTCATGCTCCAAGGTCTCAGAGGCAAGGATATGCACAATTTTAATGATTATTACCTTACCAAAGATGTTTCAAGTTTTGGTATGCTTCCCAAGAATATTTATTTCTCCCTTGCAGAACAAATTTATATCCCCAAACATTTGACAGCATGTGTGGAAACAAAGAAATAGCAAACAAATTTTCTTTTGACTTCCCACCTCCTTTAGCCCATCCATTTAACCTCCGTTTGAACTTCTGCAGTAGTTAAAATGCAGATTGATGCTTTAAACAGAGCTAAAAAGTGCTGACAGTGTTGGAATAAAGGTTTGAACACACTAATAGGTTTTAGTGTCTGAAACTTTTGATAATCTGGCCCTGAGTGTCATGGGTCTCTCTGAGTGAATTCCATCTGTCCCATAAAGTTATGTATTGAAACCTAACGCAGCCCTTTGATCTTCCCTGTGTGAAGATCCTCATGTTCCATAAAATCAACAAGATGCTCTCTTTCACTGAAAAGCCAGACCTCGGACTTGGTGATTGGTGAGACTATACTACTTGTTAGTGTATGTGCCTTTTGACCTTTTGTTTATGTCAAGTTTCAGTGGCAGGATGACCCCAACAACACCGGTGAAAATCAAAGTCCTTACTATTACAACATAGCCAACTAGCATTTGGCCATGTTAGCATAATAACATCTCAGACTGTAAAATAAATATTAATGGTTATACTCTGCAGTAAAATACACTGTAGTGAATGTTGGTTGTTTGTCTTTAGTGAAGTGTTTTAACATCTATAGGTGTTCTTCACAATGGAGTTTGTTACATAAACATGAGGACTAACAAGGTTACTTCAGATTAGCATTGCTGTAGTAGGAACTGAGCTGAGGTCCTTTTTTTACCCGAGTACATACTGAAAAATAAAATTCAGCAGATTTTTAGGTTTTGCTAGCAAGACTGAAAGCCCACTTTCCACTTGTCTGGTTACACCAAATACCTGTGCTCAGACCTTCAGCTACCCCTGATACACCTGAAAAGTAGCCCAGAAGTGCAGGCTCTCCACACCAAGCACACATCCACAGTAAGTACCCAGCACAGTGCGGAGCAGATTTGGGCGCCGTCTTTCCTTGCTGAGACACTCAGCCCTACACCCAGCACTGCCACTAAGCTACTTGGGAGCTCTGTGGGACCCCCAGAATCACCAGTACAGGGGAAATCCAAACAGGGCTGAATCCCAGCTGGCCTCCAACAGTCCCAGATAATGAAGTACTATGAGCCCTCAGGGGATCCCCTCATCCTGCCTCAGCATCCACATAGCAGCGCTGCAGTGTCTGAGTACTTTCATGCAGACAGATGTAGGGCAGGATTTTCCCTTAGTGACTTATCAAGTTCATTCAAGAACTACACTGCATATCTGCAAACCGAGCCCAGGTGCCTCTATTCCATATGCCTTCATCCCCAAAACTCATTTAGGTCCTTACGTGCACTAGTCGGTGTAAACAACCTCTGGCACTGTAAACACTGTGTAGGATTGTCTGACATCCAGAAAAAAACTATTATGACATGTGAAATGCAACTTCATTTAATTTATTTTTTCTTCATGTCTTCAGACGAAACCTTATTCACTGTATTCATTTAGTTTGCAGTTTTATTTAAATATAATCTGAAGATGAGCTTTTTTGCAGCTGCTTGCCATATCATCAGTTAATTACCTTATTAGTATGATTCTTTTCATGAATAAATGTCCTATTTTCCTATTATTATAAATGCCATTAATATTGAAGTTGTATCCTGTGTTATAGCATCTACTTCCAAAAAACAGATGACAAAACCATGAAATGTTTTCATGTAATTTACAGTTGTCTCATTAGATGGCAGTGTAACATTCAAAACAAAAGTTTTATTCTTTTACATGTATGTATTTCATATTCACCAAGAAAAGTAGTTGATTTTATGTTAGGTGATAAATCTAATCTTTTTCTAAAGACAAATTTACTTTTACATTTTGGAACGTTCCAATATAACATCTGGAAGTGTATCTTAAAATCAAATGCTAAGTGTTGATAACTGAATCAAGATATTATTCTTCTTGCCAAAAAGTTATAATTTTTAATAAATATTATTTGCTGTCATCTTTAACTTCTAGGCTATAGTCAAGATATTTGTATTGCAGAAATCAATGTATTGAGAGGAACGTGATGGTTTTAAACAATCTTTATATCTTTTTGATCCTTAAGCCAGCTGAGAATCCACTCAGCTCCAGATAAAAGTTTGGAACGTCTTTCATATGTTTTCCCCAGTAGAAAGAGCCTTTACAATGCCAGGCATCATTAGAGAAGTATGCCTCTTGTATCAGAGATACCTATGCTGCCTATTTCCTACACTAAAATCTGATTTGTTCTGCTCCATAGTGCACAGATTTGCTATCTTAGTTTTTGGAAAATCTTATTTTGCTAGAACTGAAAGCATATCTGAGGACTTTTTTCTTTCCTAATTCCTTTATACTCCTTTGCTCCCATACCTATATACCTATCAAGGAGGAAGGAGAAGCATTATAATAGAAAAAAAGAACTTCTGTATTAAGAGACACTAAATGTAAGAAAGATAACATTAAAGTAGTTGGTATGACCAGTAGTGAAGTAAATCAAACATGTTCAAAATATCTAGTCAAGCTTCATACTCTTCTGTATTTACAGTTTTATCAATGCAGCCAGTCCTGGAATGGGTTTGCAGAGCTGGCCAATGGTAACTTGCTTGTTCTGAAAAAGAATCTTGTCCTGAAATTCAAACACTTAATAGTTCTCACACTAGTAAAAAGCACAAGACCTCTGCCCTAGACTACAACTTATTATTTACAACTTATTTCCAGCATGTTAGGATGCATTCCTTGGCCTTGAAAGCTTCATGCATGACAGTTCATAGTACTGAAGAAGACTGAAACAGTTTCCCTTGAACACGTTGGTTTATTTTGAATTGGTGAAAAAAGTATTATCCTGATATGATGAAAGCCAGCCTCCATTATAGTCAACTGAGTAACATTGTTTTGCATGGAAAAAAAAGTTATTGAATATAAGAGCCATTTGCAAAGAGGTGCAGAAAGGTGCTGGTTTTATCTAGTGACCAGATAATTTAAATGGCATATGAAATTCAGTCTAAAAAAATCACATGGAAAAAGCTATCTTACACAATAGTGGACTCTGAACTAGCTATTAAGACTCAGAAAAAAAGATCTTAGTACTAGAACTACACCAATTCTTCTTCAGTTTTTCTTTATTGCCAGCTGTTCTGATAACAGCAGAACTTGTTTCAGGAAAAAATAATTCCTAGTTAAAAGATGGGGTTTACATCGCTCCCTCTTTACAATATGCATGCTGCCAACAAGGTTACTGATGTACTGTTTCTTTTGATTGTACTTTTCAAGGTTACAGAACTAGTACTGCAGGTGCCTCATAAGAGACAGAACCCTCCTTAATGTTGTATTGTCCTTCAATGTACAGAAGTCTCAGGCAGTGTGCTAAAGTGGACTGCTTTTGTCTCCCAATATTCCTTGAGGGATTTCTATTTTTCAAATAATGTCTGATGTGACAAGCATTTTAAGAATCTCTGGTTCTTTACAATTCCATCTCTTCTTCTGGAAAGGCATGCTATCAAAATGCCATGTCCTTTACTGGCATTTATCCTGAAGGCTAGGAAAGCATTTCTGTGAAAGATGGAGTTCTGAGGGTACAGAATTACAGTGGATGTTTTGCAAAGCCCTACTTTAGGCTAGTTATTATTTTTGCAGCTGATTGGATTTTCCCATCTGTGTGAAATTAACATGTTTTCCTCTTTTTTTGATTCCCAGTGTTGTACACCAGTAGAAGCATACCACTGTTTTGGCCACAAGTTTGTGTCTCTGACAGAAAAGTCTCTTTGGTGGCCTGTCTTGGTTTTTGCTATATTTAAAATAACATGATTATTTGCCCCCGACTTTTCTTTATAAACTTCATTAAGAATACAGGCTTCTGTTAATTTAATTTTCTGCTTCACTTTATCAGCAAGTTACTCAGTTCCAGGAAATCGGAAAGCAGCAAACCGATGTTATCATTGGGCCCTTGGGAGCAGGAAGACTACACATAATGTGATCACATGACATAAGTCTACTAAAAATGGAAGGAAGGAACACAGGCAAAAGAAGAAAATAGTTATCTTAGCAATAATAATATATGAAAAAAATATTGTTTTCCAATATTTTCCTGTGTTTTCCCATCTACATGGCTAGAAACTGGGGTTTTTTTCCATGATAGCTTTAACCTAGCAAGCAGAAATGTAATTTTTAAACTGAGGTCTTTAAAAATGAAATCCAGGATAAGGAGGATGATTATGGTGATGATGATTATTATTATAGCAAAAAGATATTGCAGATTATGGTTTATGAGTTCATTAAGATGCATCATAGGTGGCTAAAGTTCCCAGTGAAGCTGAAGCACTTGCTAATGGCTCTGCAGTATGTGTCCTGTCATGCCTTCATGTTGAAATACGCTCTGGGCACAATCAACAATTAACTCAGATTTGAAACATATTCTCACATTCACATTTACTAATACATTAATGTTTCAAATTTAAAAAAATAATGTCTTGGAACATATTTTTTTTAAATACTGGAAAACATTAATGTGCTACAGAGCCATCAAAAGGATTTAGGACATTTTAAGTGTAAATTGTAGACATGAAAAACTACAGAGATGAGTATAAGCACGTAACTCTAATATTATGTTTTATCTATGAATGAATGTGTCAGACCAGGACGGAATAGATAGTCCAAAGTCTTTAGATTTTTGTATCATCAGTCATTGGTGACAAAAAAAATGTTACTATCAAATAATAGTTTGACCAGCATTCCCCATCAAATAAATTCATGCTCCCCATACAGTTTGTGCTCCCCATACAGTTTGTAGAGCATGAGAAAAACCACCACTATATTTGCCAGTAATCACCCTTGTTTGACTATTTAGCTGGCAAATAAAATACAGAACACTCAGGCATATGAAAACCTGTACCACAGGAGGCCTTGGGTGCCACAGTTCAGAGAAAATGGAAAGCGTTGTATAATTCTAATGAATGTTTTTAGAAGAAAAAATTTCACCTGCCTTTTAAGGATAGACAGCCAATGAGATCTGCATCAGACCAGACAGCTTCTGATCCGGCTTCCCAGCTATATAACCAAGGGCTAAATGTTAGCAAAGCAGTTTGATCTGACTGCCATTGCCTCCCCTCTCTGCACACACACCTTTGCTGCTACACATATTCCTCAGTGCACTGCTTGCAGCCAGGCACTCATCTGCACTTCCTAGCCTTGCTCCTTCATCGGTCTCAGCTGCGTCTCTTCACACACACACAGAAGCACGCCGGTGTTAGCGCTGCAGGCTGAGGTAGCCAAACTGGGTGAGGGATTTGGCATGTCTCAGGAGGCAAGGCAATGGTTTCTTCAGGAGCAGTAAGAGATGCCTCTTTGTAAAAGCAGGGGCAGCTGTTCAAAATCCAGAATTGCCTCTGACAGTAAACACTAAATAATACAAGCATCTGTGGCATAGCCTACATCAGAGAAGTCCAGCTCTCTCAAATGAAACAGGAGATATTGATTGACAAAGGAGTTCAGGCTATACTTTCTAAAAATGTGCGGGTAATTGGGAAGACTTGATTTCCTCATTAAGCTGAATGTGGCTTGTGAAGGGAAGAGAGGAGGCTATGTTTATAGAAGAAGAATTGATGACTGACAGATCAACTTTTGGAGGGAATCAACTGTATGGAGAGCATAGTTTGTGCAAATAGTCAGGGACATGGGTCTGGTAGATGTTCAGAATATGTTAACCCCATCCTGCCATTCTTGGTGCTCTGGACCACTGTCTAATTCTGTCCTAGGAAAAAAGAAACAGATATGTTAGCCAATTATGATTTGATTAGCTGAGCATTCCCATATTTCCAACAGTCTTAAAAGACATTAATTTCCTGCTAAACTGTATATATCTACTTTCTGATAGCATGAAAAATAAATGTTATACCTCATAAGTCAGTAGCAAAATACATTAATTTTAATATCATTACACAGTTATGAATTTTATATAGAAAAGCAGAACACCAGCCAATTTCCTTCTCTTTTTTTCAGCTATGTGAAGGAAAACCTGAACAAAAAAAATGGAGTTCAAATAAACCCAAAGATCAAAAATATATATCTTTTGATTATTTTTCCTTTACTATCAGATCTCTTCTGCTGATTTGAATAGGTTACCTAGGAGAAACAATGTATAAAAGTCTGTCTTCAGATCTCTGATAGGAAATCCCCACTGCAGCAATAAATATTATATCTATGGCAGGCAATTGGCAAGCTACCATGATCATGATAGTCCCTGGCTGACAATCACACAAAAGTGAGACCAGAAAGTATATCTTAAATGTTTCAGCACTTGGATTTTCCTAACAACTCCTTTCAAGTTCTTTATGAACAACTTGTATATAGATCAAAACATGCTAATTTCATCATTGCTGGCCAGCATCATAAAAGAATCATACGAAAACACATGGGCACACTCACCAACTTTTTAAGAAACCAAATCTTTCATAGAACTATTGAAGTTTCTTCATGAGATAAAAGAGTTTTGCTGTTTTGAAACAATAGTACCTCTTTTTTTAATATGAAAACATATAAGAGTGCTATGTGTCATTCATCATCTGTCACCTTTTCATTTAAAACACTGTCAAGGGGCTGACTACATATGTAAAGGTAGCAAGGGCTAGTACGCTGCACAGCCAAGATAGGTTTGGTTTTTGACCCTGAATGCACTGCCTAAGTCCCCAAAGCAACAAGAATAAAATATCAAAAAACATATGCAGTACCTGGTTATTAGATATACCTTATTTTTGCTCTCTTGTGACAGTCGTTGAAGGATCATTGGTGAGCTGCAAGTGATCTGTTCTCAGAGGTGCTCAGGGATAGGAAATGCATCCTAAAGAGTGACCTAAAGAAGGTGAGAGAAGGTAGGAGTATTAAGAAAATACAGACTTGCCATATGAAAAAACAGAGCAGACAGAATGGCTTAAGGCAAACTCTGCTAATAACTTAGAATTAGACGAATTGAGCTTTTCAAGGTGTATATGCCACAAAGAAAACCTACAGAAACATCTACATATTCCTTATTGCAGTTGTTTGCCTAGCACTTTCATCAGAACGGAGAACACTTTACATAGTTAAGATTAGCAGACACATTCCTAAATAAAAGAATTTACCTCCTCATTACGGTAATCTTGAGGAGTTAACTGAGGTTATAAGCCACAAAACCACAACCACTACACAAATGCGGGTATCTTGGACCCAATTTTTAGTAATAAATCAAATGCAATGTGGTGCTTGCAACAGTACTTGAATACAACCATGAGACATTTCTAATCGCATGAGACAATTTCATACTGCACCTTACAGTGTTCAGCAATCACAAAGCACAAAACTCACCTCAGGAGACTTTATGATTTTGGAATAGACACCCACAGCACCATGACCTAAAAGAGAAAGTGAGAGATTAGGTACTATTGCACAAAGGGTTTAGTGTTTAGGGTTCGGCAGTTTCTACTTTATACGTAAAGATAATAGCATAGAATTAAGAGGATTTGCTGATCATTTGGTGGCTGTTAAGTACTGGATTCTAGCTCACTAAGGAAAGTTTGGACAAAGCAATCTTCTCACAGCAAAAATCTACTGACTGTTTATTCAAAGAGGAATCAGACTGTAGCAAGAGAAGGAACTCTTTTGGATTAGCTGGAAAAAGAGCAATAAGAAAAAAACAGGTGTCCAGATCCCTACACTAAATCATAGAGGGTACCTAAAATGTTTTTTGTATTAAAAAAAAAAAAAAGGAGAAGCCTCTGATCTA